>JXCR01002355.1:156070-192414 GCA_002079205.1 Phalaenopsis hybrid cultivar
TTTTTTTTTTTTTTTTTTGTATAAGTTTGTAGCCATGTACATTCTGACTGTTGTGAGAGAATGACATACTTCTGTGATTATAAACTTATAATTACTTATTTTAACTGGGCCAAACCAAATGATTTTTTTTAGGGTTTTCACATGCCAATATTGGTATCTTTTGCCACAACATTTCTCTTATCTATGTGCATGCTAAATAATTATGTAATATTGATACGTTAAATTATCACTCTACAACCACGAAATATCTGAAACTAAAAAATTTGGTTTTGTTACACCAATTTTGAAAAAAGGAGAAAATGAGAAACAAATATGAATTATATATATTAGAGTTTGATTTAATAAGCTTATCGATTTCACATACTTCAAATACTAAACAATTATTAATGACCTGAGGTGGGGCTGCAGATGAGCCGAGTCGTGCAGGGGCTTGTTTATGCTCAAACTCATTTACAAAAAAAAACATATACAAACTCACCTCGAGCGTGACCGCTTCAAGATTTTAAGATTTTTTTCAAACTCGGCTCATTTAAGATTTATATCGCTCAAGTTCGATTCAATCTTCATTAATCGAGTAAGCCATTTAAATTTTATTGACTGGGAGAAGGAACGTCCAAACTCATTTATTTGTTTTTGCAACAACTCCCTATAGGTGTAACAAATAATGCTTCAAGGTGTTAGATGCAATCTTGAAATAAGCTGATTCAACATTTTATTATGTTTTGGCCTAGTTGTACATAAGTGATGACTACCAAAAAATTCTTTGTTACATGAAATATTATAAAGTTTTTCTTTATTCTTTTCATAGTATCTTATTTAAGAGTTAAGAATACCAAGGAACTAAATGTATACCCATAAGTAGCTTTCATGAGCTTTTGCTTATAAAAATAGGTTTTTGGGGCCTGGAGGGTTCATTCTCTCTAAATCTCAAATGCCATAAAGCACTACCAGTTGGAGTATCTAGCCGAGATGTTCTACTGACCTTGTCATATATGTTTTACCAGTTGTTAGAGTAATCTATCGTGGTGATCTATCGACGTCACTTATTGATCTTTCAGTTGTCCTTCACCAACTGCTGAAGTGCGGATGAACTCTCCATGATCACGTCTCAATTATCTTAAATGGTACACATGAAAGGCATCACTCAATGACGAACATATGTCCACATTTATCTAAGATTTGCCTGACATTCGTCTTGTTAAAGGAACATTATGAACATGCCTCGTACTGTACGATATGAGCTCTGTTTTTCTTATTTTCTCCATCACTTAAAGCGAGAGGAGAAAAGGGGGGAGGGGCTTAGGTATAACTCCCACCTTGAGGGAAGAGGGGGGGCCATTCTGATAATTCCAATTGTTCTTCATCACCCCCTATCAAGCCTTTTCTTATTCTCCTGTAAGCTTGAGATAAGATGAGAGTTTTCTCACTTTATTCTTCTTCTTTCAATTATTTTTCTTTCCAAAATTAAGATCACTCTGAGGTTGTATGAGCTCACGAAAAACGCAAGACCCTAAGTCTTAAAAGACTTCAACAATGTACCATTATTTTATGAATGACTATCACTCATTATTTTGCAATCAAGTGTTTTATCTCTTATAAAAATATCTCATCATTTATAAACCATACTAAAAATAACCATTTTATAATTACTAATTTATAATTAAATTTTGTTAAGCTAAACTGAATTTTAACTCATTAATATTGTTATTAAACAGTTATCCAAATTAAAAAAGGGGTTTAAAATAATTTACACAAGTTATCACTATGTTTATAATAATGTTCTTAAATTTCCTTTCATTTTATAACCAATTGTTAACCTCATTTTTTGTTGAGGTCTAGTTTTTCTTCCTTAGGAGCATAGGATCTAATCGTAGGACTTTCCTATTGACTATTCTTAGAAGACTAGTGCTGGTACCCCCACCAATAGAAATTTTTCTTGGCTCATCTTGAAGTTCCACATGTTAGTTATAACATCTAGCACTTAGTAGGTGGAGCCAATATGGGAGAACTCGAGAGGGGTTCACCAACAGACTGTCTGACCTTAGGGTTGACCATGTGTGATGTGGTTTGGTCTAGCACGCGTGCACTTCACACTTCCATTTGCAACCTTGAACTCTAACCTACACATGTCCAATTTGGTTCCCCTTGCCTCTTTGGAGACCTATGTGGGTGGTTCCCCAAACCCTTAGTCTTTGGTTAGGGTGGATGAGACCAACACATGGAGAATCCAAAGTGGGGATTCCTTGGTCTCATGACACCATGAGGGTAGCTTTATGATCAACATTTGCATCAAACCTTAATCTTACCCAATTACCTAATTTTGTCCTTTTAGCTCTAAACTTTCCCAAATTTACCAAATTGCCCCCGACACCCCAAAATCCAAGGTTGGTCCAAATCCCTCAATTTTGTTCAAAATTCATCTCAAACCATTTCAAACCATCCAAATTACTCAAAACATCCCAAAATTTTCATATTTACCAAAATACCCCAAATTTGTCAAAATTACCAAAATGGCCTTGGTGCCCAAAAATTCCAAAAATCTCCAAAATCATTTTAAACATCTTTAAAACCAATTCTTGACCATCCATTAGGTCTAATTTGACCAAATTGACCAACATTGACTAAAATCCCAATTTTGCCCCTAAATACCTAAAGTCCCCAAATCACCCAAAATTTCCACCAAATTGATTCCAAACTTCCTCAATTTCAATTTTAAACTCAAATCCACCTTGTCCTACTCCAATTGAGACCAAATTCAAGCCCAACCCAATTCCAAACTCCAAATACAATTCCAAGTGAATTACCTCAAACTGATCCAAAATCCAAAAATCCTCAAATTGAAATTCATGATCAATCAAATACCTCAATTTCAAACTCACATCAAATTAAACATATCTAAATTCAATTTCAGTTGAATCCAAATCCATTTCACTAGTCCATGGTCAATTTTAAACTTCAAGTTCATCATGCAAGTTAAAGGCCCATACCCATGTGCATTTCCAAAAGCCCATTCCATAAAATTTTAAAAGCCCAAATTGAGCTCACATGACAAAAATTCCATGCTATCTAAAATATTCCATCATAGCATCATGTGAAGCATATCATGCATACAATTGATTTCTTACCCAAATTAGGCATCATGTCATAATTTCCCAAAATTCATAAAAAATTAAAATTTCCATTTGCATGAAACCTTCCCATAATCCCATACATATCTTGACATGACTCATGGAACCCTCCATGAGCATCTTAAAGTAAATTGTTGCCAAAAATGGCATGAGAAGGTGACCACTCCCCTCTCCCTCCTTCACTTGAATTTTCCCCATCTGTGAAACATTTAACTCTTGCCCCATGCCCAAGCCAGCAACTTGACCTCACCCAAACCTTCCTTGGGCACAGTCCAAGCACCCTCACCATTAGGGAACCAAACCCAACACTTGGACTAAGGAGTTAGTCCCAACCTAACCCAATGATACACCAAAGTAATATGTTATTTTAAGTATTTATTTTAAGCCTATTTTTGGTGATATTGCACTTTAAATAATGTTATTTTTGTGTTTTTGTTGCAGATATAATATTTT
Organism: Phalaenopsis hybrid cultivar; assembly: GCA_002079205.1. Classification (NCBI taxonomy): domain Eukaryota; kingdom Viridiplantae; phylum Streptophyta; class Magnoliopsida; order Asparagales; family Orchidaceae; genus Phalaenopsis; species Phalaenopsis hybrid cultivar. Next base: position 159,652 of record JXCR01002355.1, read on the forward strand.
TAGATATTTAGAGAAAAAGTAGCAAAAGAGACGAAATTTGGAGCCAAGAACAAATTTTGGGAATCTGGCGCATGATGCATGATGCATCGTTTGACAGAGCCTTGGCGCATGTTGCGCCATATCTGGCGCCAGATGCACCAGAAATGACTTTTTGCAGATTAAGGCGGGTTGAGGCAAATTTTGAGTGAATTTTCGAAGGGACAGTTATTATAAAGACCTTTTGGAGAAATTCAATATATCTAGACATTTGGAAGGTTCTTTTAGGAATGGATATGTCTCTTAGATCAAATGACACATCTTTTGAATTCAAAAGAGTTGACTTTTTGAGGGAAAATTGAATTCCTTTTGAAAGGAGGCAGCCCAAAATAAAAGAAGAAAACTTTAAGTCTGGGTATGTGACATGAAAGGGGGTGGCATGAAAGGCAGGAGGAAGAAATAGAGAGAGAAATTCAAGGGCTTGGAGATTTTCTTCTAGGGTTGTAAGAGGAGAGGGAAGGTGAGAGATTTCCTCTTCATTACACTTCTAAGAGAGAATTGAGAGTGCTTGTAAAGAGAGAAAGATTTGGAAAGAACTTCTAGGGATTTTCTTGGGAATGATTGTGAGATAAGTTGTGTCTTTTATTTCTTTTATTTTGTAAACTTGTTTTTACATATGAAATCCATGTTTTGTCGTATCCTTCTCATGAATTCTGAGTATTCTTCTTTATCTTTCTCCCTATTTTGAAATATGATTTTGTGAAGAAGTGATTTTGTTTTCTACGGTTTTAAATTTTAATAATTTGTGATGATTTGAACTCTGATTTTCATTTACTTTTCGATCTGACCAATTGAAATGTTAAAATGTGTCAAGAAACATATGTTCCGAAAGGGTTATGATTTCTACAACATGGGGAGAGTCACATATGATTTCATGGGAGAGTATGTCATCCATGAAATTGAGTGCAAATAAATAGATAAATATACTTTGTTGGAGGTAGAATTGGAGATATTAGGGTGACATATTAAAATCTCCAATTTGGTTCAGTTGCTTGGAAACTAATGCTAGATTGTTAGCCCTCATGTGAGGGAGTAGTTGGAGCTTTGGAATTGCAGTCGGTATCCTCTCAGCCTAACCACAAAATTAGGGACCAAACTCTGGATTCGCTAATGTTCTTTATAGCACTTGGAAGAGAGTAAAGAACAAGATTGCTCATATTTGACACAAAATAGTTAATATATATATTTTTAAATGATTTTAATTTCTTCACAATACATATGCTCATTGTAAGGGGAATGATGTTTTCTTAAATTTGAACTTTTCGTCAACAAAAAATTCATTTAGTTTTTCATAATTTTACTTTTGAAAGTTTAGTTGCGGGTTTAGTTAACTTTGTCTTTCAACTACATTTTAAATAACATTCACTTTAGTAGTTAATATTCAAACTTCGCTCTTTACTTTTTAATTTAAATTATTATTATAATCTTAACAACTATTTATAGGCATTTCTAACTTTTCTTTGGGATTGATATATAGGACTCCATTAGTGTCATTTATTACTTGAGTGATATGTATACTTGCGTTTTTTTTAAACGGGGATTTGGTAGTTTAAGAGTGTTTTAAAGTTAAATTATTTTTATTAAAGTTACTCTTATTGGGATTACATTGCATATTTATTATTATATATGTCTTGTGTATTTTGTAATATTGAAAAATAATTGCAAAATTAACACACTAAATTTGCTCGCATCATCCAACTTACCTAAACCTCATATTCCCCTTGGATATTCACCTTGGAGCCACCATTAAAACCAAATTGATTGCATCACTCAACCTTCCTGGCCTTTATGAGCCCATAAGTGAGCTGACCTTGGCCAGCCACCACCTCAATCGCTGGAAAACACCGAGGCCGAGGAGACCCAAGTGGTCAAAACCCAAAATTAAACCCCCTTGAGTTGGCTAAGCTCCATTGGCCACTAGAGCTTTTCTTCCCTCCACCTAAGATTCCCCGTGCCATCATGATATGCCCTGATGGCAGCCATGGCCATGACTATAAAGAGAGCACCTTCACGCTTAGGAGAGGATGATGCACAAAACCCTAGGGAGACTCTGCTAAATTGTCACCAAATCTTCTCCAAGACTCCCTGAGTGCAAGCCCACTGCTTCCAGCCACCCACAACCACTGTCCAGAGCCAATTTCTACACTCAATTCTCAGCTGAAACCAGGAAATACCTCAACCTAAATTTGATGCTTTGAGTTTCAAATTTAGGGAAAGAAAAATGAAGTTCAAAATCATTATAGGCTATCCAGATATAGTAATCCTCGCTTGAAAAAGGAAAAAGAAATGATTGAAAACAATCCCTCAAATAATATATATATATATAATTGAAAGCAATCCAAATGAAAAATAGAAAGGAAAAAAAACTATGGAAGTGAGGAGAAGCTTGAGGATATGCCTAATCAAAAATTGGCTTCACTGTACCTACCTAAAGGGAAAACTTAAATACATTTCTGAACTTATATTTATGGAATAATTCTTTTACTAGTAGAGTTCCTATGAAGTTCCTATCTTTTGGATATTCTAAGTGACTTAATATTACAACATATAGTCATTCTTGAAATAAATAGAAGACTAGAACTCTTAAACTTGATGACTAGATAATCTTGTGGCTATAGAGTTAATTCAATTACTTGAATTTTTTTCTGAAAATCTCACTATGATATTTATTTAAGTCAAACGTATAGTATTTCTGAATTAAAATTTTACTGCAGTAGATCGTAATTGTTATATAGTACTAAAATTACTTGAGGACAAGTAATAGTTAAGTTTGGGGGATTTAGACCAAAGGAAAATATGTTGAGATTTTCATACATATTTTATATTGTTTTTAATTATATTGCACTTTAAAGAAATGTATTTTTTATGTTTTGTTGTAGGAATGATGAATTAGGGTTATTGGAGCAAAAATATGCAAAAAGGAGCGAATTTGGAGCGAAAAGGACCAAAATGTGGAGATTTAAACTAGACCGCCGACGGCACCCTCAACCACGCCGACGTCGAGTTTTTCCCGAGACTACAGGACAAAATTCTTCAGAAGCCCGTCGACGGCGCCCTCGAGGCTGCCGACGGAGAGATCGACGGTTATGCCTACTCAAGCTTTGGATAAGGCCAAATTTTGAAGGGATGCTTAGACAACTCTTGGGAAAGCTCATCCACAACTTTAAAAGAACATTTTGGCCAAAAATTAGAGAGGTCCTGGATGTTAGAGAGGCCCTAGAGTGTATAGAATTTCCACTAGTGTGTAACAATTGTGAGGATTTCTTTGAGAGATTGTAAGAGTGGAGGGAAAGTGAGAGATTTCTTTCTCCTTGCTACTTCAAAAAGGAATTTTGTGTGTTATAAAGAAAGGAAGAGATTCAGAAGAACTTCGAGGAGTGTTCTTGGGGAGAAATTAAAGATAAGTTATTTACTTGTTGTATTTTGTATGACTTTGATTTTATATATGTATTTCGAGTTTTGTTGTGTTTTCCCCATGAGTTATGAGTAGTTTTCTCTGTCTTTCTCCTTGTCTTGAGATTTATGAAATGATGATTTGAATCGGTGAAGCCATGAAAATGTTTAAGAAATTGTGATGATCTTTTCACTTCGATCTTAATTTACTTTCAATACGGCCAATTAATTTGTTAAAATATGTTGAGTTTTACAACTAAAGTGAAGATTACATCCAAGATTCAGCGAGGTCAAAGCCCTTGTAAGTTGGGTGCAAATAAATAGGGAAATAATATTATCGGGCGTAGAATTGGAGATTTTAGAGTGACATACTGAAATCCCCAATTCGGTCCTATCGTTTGGGTGTTTAAGTGTAGATGTTAGGCCTCAGGTGAGGGGAACGTGGGAGCTCCAAAGTGAGAGCCGGTATCCTCCCAGCATAACCGCAGATTCAGTAAACAAGCATAAGATTAGTCAATGTTCTTTATGTCTGGACCAAAGGGTAAAGAATAGGTATACTCCTATTTGACACAATATAAATTGAACTAATTCATTTTATCTATTAACTATAATTTCTTGACAAGGAGAATGATGTTTTTTTATATATTGAATATCACAATTAAACCTTACTTAATATCATTAGTTATTTATTAGTTATTAAAATTATCTATTTATTTCAATTACCTATTAGTGACAGATAAGCAAATTGAACGTCGTTGTTGTGATTAAAGTATTGCTTTTCTAAAATCTTAGTCTGTAATTCTAAACTAATCTCTGTGGGATCAATATCTAGGATTCCATTAGAGCCCTATATTACTTGAGCAATATGTATACTTGCGTTGATAAGTGTGACTTTACAATTATTGAATATTTAATATGTATATATTTATCTTATATTTCATTGCATATATAAAGTCGCTGTCAGTTTCTCATCAGAAATTTGAGAGAAGGTGGGATAAAGATTGAGGTATTCAACTCCATTGGTGATGGATTGAAGTTTTCTAAAGTACGTGAGGTAGACATCCCTCTAGATATTTCCAAAAACTGTTCGAGCAGAGGAGATCATTCAACCCTTGTTTGGTTGGAGCTGATCGAGTGCTCAGGGTAAAGAAGCCAATTGATTATGCGCTAGATCGAGCATCGCTCCAGATTGATAGAGAAGCTCGAATGGACTTGAGCTTGAAGCTCTGATACTGTGAAGACATTGGAAGGAAGAAGAGAAAACTAGAGGAGAATGCAAAGATGATAACAAGAGAGAAAAACCTAATATGAATCCATTAATACATCATAATAAAACTAGTCCACTCATTACCCCTTTGATAAAGAATAAGAGAAGTTTCTAAAGAGGGTTAATTACCATACATTTCCTTATAATATACCTCATAGATAATATATGATAACATGTTTCACTTGCCATATTACGAATAACACTGTTGTATATACTACACTATACACATAGCTACATGATACTCTAATTTTGATATATTTACATTGTTGGTATAGCCACTTATGTATGCACTTTTGTGGGGAACCTACCCTATAAATAAGGGATGTCATCCAGTAAATGAGGGATCTTTTTTTCTCTCTATGAGACTCTATGTTTCCTCACCGTTCTTAAAAAAAATTATGTTTCTTTTCCTCTTTTTGCAAGCATTATCTAGCTTGTGTGAGATCCTCACAGTCAGAGGAAAATACTACGTGTGCAACTCTGATGCACAACAAAAAAGGAATAGAGGATCTGGAACGGAGAACGAACACAATATTTTCTCTACAATCAAACCCTAACCATTATTATTATCTTTTATTCAACCCGATTCAAATTTATAAATCTACTTATTCAAATTTATAATCTACTTGAATTTTAGAGTTATGACTTTTTATTTATAGAATTCGATACACTATCTATTTGATTAATTATTTATTTTCCTATTTTTGCTGGATTACATTAGGCATCATCTTTAAGCCCCTATCTTTTTGCTTTAGTTATGGATGCTCTTACTGGACAATTACAAGAGGATGTACCTTGGTTTATGTTTTTTGATGTTGATAAGCCAAGAGAAAAAACCGAGGAAAAACTTGAATTATGGAGGTCTGCATTGGAATCTAAAAGCCTCCATTTTAGTAGCACTAAAAATGAATACATTGAATGTAATTTTAGTAGTATTAACTCTAGTGATAGAAGTGTAACTTTGGGTGATCAAATTATTAAAAGTTCTAAACGATTTAGATATCTCAGGTCTATTGATCAAAGTGATGGTGATATATATGGGGATGTTATTAGTAGCATTCAAGTTGGTTGGTTGAAGTTGAGGAATGCTTCGGGCCTATGTGTGATAGAAAAGAACTACTTATACTGAATGGAAATATTTATAAGGTGGTGCTGAGACCTGCAATGCTCTATGCTGCAGAATGTTGCCTTTAAAAGAGAAACATAATACTAAGTTAAGTGTTGGCGAGATGCAAATGATTAGGTGGATGAGTGGCTTTACACTTAGAGATAAAATGCTAAATGAATATATACGTGATAGGGTTGGTGCAGCTTCAGTAACATAAAAAATTAGAGAGAGAGACATCTTAGATGGTTTGGTCATATTAAACGTCGACCATCTGATGATCTGGTCAGGATGTTAGATGTTTTAGATTCGACTTATGTTAAGAAAGACAAAGGTAGATATATATGTAGATTTATATAAATCTACATATTAAATCTCGACTGGAGTTTTAATAGATTTCTATGCATACATTCAAGCATTTTTATCACATATTTCTAGTAGATTTATATGTTTAATACTTAAATTTTAATTTTTTTATTTATAACAATTAAATTTTTTAAATCGCATAAACGTTATTTTTACTATTAACTTCGAAAAATTAATATAACTATAGATTAAATGTTACAAATATAAAACTTAAAATTTAGATATTATGTTAGTAAATATATAAAATTTAAGTGATATGTACGTAATTTTCTTTTTCATAAAATATTTTGGTTGCCAAAACAGATTGGTTTTTAATGTAGAATTTGTAGCAGAAATAAAATAAAAAAACTACAAAGTCAATTATTTTTTGGTCCTTTGGAAGCGGTAATTTGATCAGGAGATCTCCTACGATGACAATTTGTTGGAATCGCCTCCCCGACTCTATATAATAATGAAGCTTTGGCCATTGATCACTGCAATAGTCGAGACACACAGAGAGAGAGAGAGAGAGAGAGAGAGAGAGAGAGAGAGAGATCACATGGCTGCTGACAAGTTAAGGCTGGAGGGGAAGGTAGCCATCATAATCGACGGATCCAGCGACATCGCCAAAACATCAGCTCCCGTCGGCATTGCGGTTAGCTATCTACATATTGCAATTGTCTAGGGTGGAAAGATCCTTACCTACTCTTGACTGATATTATCCCGTCAGGTTAGCAATGTAAATATCACAGTTGCATGGGGAGGTAAGCTCTAGTCTACTCATCATAACCAATATAATCTCTTCGACACAAAGATTAGTGATCTAACAATCACAATTGTCTAGGATGGTAGAAAACTCTACGTGCATAGGTACGCTGACATCATCTACCTATACCATTAGGGGTTGAAATCCTCCTCTGGTCATGTACATACAACCATTCATATATATAAGTTATTTCATTCTTTCTAACATACATTATTTTGAACCATTTCTATGGAATCTATGAACATGCATACTTCTCTATTGTGCAACTATTCATTATACACACCTTTTATATCATGCATATATCAATCTCATGCATATTTCTTATTTATGTAATGCATATCTTTCCTAAGTGTCTATTTTACATGTCTATCTGACATATAATGTCCATCTAAATGTCATTTATCTCAAACATATATTTCATGCATGCACATATTTTCCACCATGCTTATCATGCAATTATTTTTTATCTAACAATATGAAGAATCTGATTAAATTAGGGCATATATGGAGTTAATCATACAATATGAACTATAAAAGATTACTAAAATTACTCACCTCAGTTGGGAAACTAAAATCTTAATCTTCGATAGCTAGCTGGAGGTTGCATTAACTTTTATTGAACTTAATAACCTATAAAAAATTTATAATATTAAACTTTAAAATTCAAGTATTTTCTGTAAATTGAATTATTTTTCTTGAATCAGCATGGGATCATGTTACTTGAAATTTATGCCTTAAATCCACCAACAGATGATAGGAAAAGGGATACCGGAGGAAGGAGACGACAGGAACATAAATTTTATGGCCGACGAATCGAGAGCTCGACGGGGAAGGTCATGGTAGACTACGAACGCGAAGAATAGAATTGAATCACGATGGGCAGCAGTGTAAAACATATGAGAAGAAACGTGAGTCGCATGGTCAAACCTGTGGCCGACATTTTAAGTAAAACACATCGCGATGCATTTACACAGCTGCCCAAAATGCGGTTTTCCACGGCTTCAAGCAGCCCAAAATGCGGTTTTCCACGGCTTCAAGCAGCGCCGCAGCCAGAACGACGCCCCAAACGTGGTCTAAGTCGGCGACGACAGAGCTTGGTGGAAAAGGGATAAGGGTGAATTGTGTGTAGCCTTACTTGATGGCATCACCGATGGCTTGTAAGGGTCTTGGAATGGATGAGATTACTGTGGAAGAGATGTGTTGACCTCACTTTTGGTTGAGGTTTAGTTTCTTCCTTAGGAGCATGGGATCTAACCATATGACTTTCTTGTTGACTATTTCTAGATGACTGGTGATGAAACTCTCACCAATAGAAATTCTAAACTCTTATTTGCTCATCTTGAAGTTCCACATGGAAGACAACTGCTTTACCACTGTGCTATTAAGGAACAACAAGAGATTCGCCCTCATAGAGTTCAACTTCTGTTCTCAACCCATGAACAATATGAGTCTGAAGCTTCCTTCGTAACTTCAGGAACTTCTTCGTAGTGACTCCGTTCCATACCTCATTTCATAGGGAACCTCAATGTGGCTCTATTTCATTATATTTAATCTATATCATAATTTCATTCATCTCATATCCCTTTTATGTCACTGACATAAGAGATGTTATATTTGTTTCAATACCTCGGCAAGTACAAGTATGACTAGCATAGCAAAAAGAAGTTCCTCTGTTATTAATATGTTTGCTCGCGGTAATTGTGGCATATCGGGAGAATCGATGACGCATCTTTGCTGCACTGTTCAAAATTATGAATTGGCTATAAGGGTCAGAGCTATGCCAAGGTATTGAGGCTGCTCACCAATAAAACCTCTAGCACTTAGTAGGTGGGACCGATATGGGGGAGCTCAAGAGGATTTTCCTTAGGATTGTTTGGCTTTAAGATTAACCCTGGGTGATATGGTCTTGAGATAACACACACATTTACACACTACACTTTTACTCACAAGCTTAAACCCAAACATGTTTAACTTTGATTCCCTGCACTATTGGAGACTCATGTGGATGATCCCCAAAACCTAAGCCTATGGTTAAGTTATGGCTAAGACCAACACATGGAGGATTCAAATGGGAGTTTCTTTTGGTCCATGGCTCAAGTAGAGTGATCCTATGCTTGTCAACTTCAATTGACCCCATTTCACCAAGATTCCCCACCAAGGACCCAAACACCCCCAACTTCACCAAATTACCAAATTGCCCTTAAACCTAAATTTTCCAAAATTTCCCAAATTTAGCCAAATTCTCCAAATCTCTTCAAAAATCATTTCAAACCCTTCCAAACCACTCAAATTGGCAAAAATACCTCAAAAATTTCAAAATTCCTAAAATCCCCAATATTACCAAAATACCCTTCACACCCCAAAAAATTCCAAAAATTCCCAAAATCTCCAAAATCACTTCAAATGTCCCCAAAATCAATTGAAACAACTCCATTATGCCCAATTTGACCAAAAGCCCCAAATTACGCTTGAAGGCATAAATTCCCCAATTCATCACAATGTCCATCCAATTGACTTCAATCCTTCCCAATTTCAATTCAAAATTCAAATTCATCATCCTCAATTCCAATTGAAACCAAATTCAAGCCGAATTTCAAACCCAATTCTAAAGCCCCAATTTTGACCATATGACCCAATTCCCCTAAACTGAACCACATGATTAAATCAATTCCCCCAAATTAATGTCCAAAACCCTTGATGGCATTCCCCTAAACCAAATTGAACCATCAATTTAGCCATAGGCAAACTCTAGCCCAACCCAAACCCAAGTCTAGCCCAACAACCCCAAAATTGACCAAATGTCCAAGTACCACCAAATTGACCCCCCAAATCAATTTAAAAATCACCCTAATCCTTTTCAAAACTCTTCATGAAAATCATCCACACCAAGTTGCTCAATCAATTAGACCCAATCCAAGCTCAAGCCCAACCTAGCCCAAATTGAACCCAAAGTCCCCAAAAGTGAACAAAAGACCCAAAGGTGACCAAACCTAGCCAAATTGACCAAGCCAAACCACCACAACCATCAGGTGGTCGTAGGGACCAACCTAGATCCACCTAGCCCAACCTATATGGGCCATGGACCAAGGGTCCCGTAATTTGGGTGATCTCTTCCCATTTTTGGCCAAACCAAATATATCTTTGCCCCAATACATCACCACTGCACTTAATCACCATTAAGACTGTTCACTAGCTCACCTGACCACCAGCTCAGGCCTAGTCACCAAGAAGCCAAAATCAAGAGCCACCCTACCTTAATTTGAACCCAATTGAACCCAACTAATGTGTCAAGCTCTAATTGGTCACTTGCGCCGCTCAGCCTTCCACATAGGCAACTAAGTGCACCCACCAGCCACCCTTGAGCTCAGTCTAGCAGCCATGGCTATAAATTGAGCTCTTCACAGCCAAAGGTGAGGGTGCTCGAAACCTAGGGGACACTCTGCCAAAATTTCACCAGGGCTCCTCCAGACCTTCTTAAGTGCAATCCCACTGTTTCCAGCCACCCAAACCCACTATCCTGAGCCAATTTCTAAGGCCAATTCCATGACAAAACTAGGACATAATTCCCCACTCCACCACAGTCCACCAAACTCAAATTAATGGTACCTACACCATCCATAAACTTAGAGGAGTTGATTCCCCACAAAAGCCCCATCACAGAGAACCCTTAGCATGGCTCAAGGCCAACACTTGAAAATTGGTTTGACCGAAATCATACATAAACGATTCACCACAACCCAACTGCTCATATGGAAGCACCTTGGATCCCTCCGAAGCTACACCTCTCAGACAAAGGTATTGAACTCTCTCCTCAATCCAAGCTTAATTTGATTCTCCATGTGTATAGACTGTTTTTTATACCATATAAACTGTATACATGTGTTCGTCTCGAGTAGATGAAGGTGTAGGCACAAACCCGAAGTGATTTGGTTGAGGCAAGCTCGAGATCTTAGGATTTTAGTGTAGACGACTCACTGGACGATGATGGAGGACCGTCCAATCACATGTGTATCAAATGGAGGGTCTGGATCGTGTCGGACGGAAGGATGGTACGTGAGCTGCAGGCTGACGAGGCGCTGAGGTGGCTGGCGGTGTCAAATGGTGGAGCGCAACGTGGAAAGCTTGGAGCTGCCGAAGATGATGCGACACTAACTGGGTTAAGTACGAAATTAAGGATTTTTTTATTTAAATTAATTATAGAACTTAAAAAATTCATAACTTGGTGTAGAAAATTTACAAAAATAAAATAAAAATATCATGTTGCTCAGTGAACAGAAAAAAATAATGTGGAACCAAAATAAAAATTTTTGGCTTATCTATGATTTTTAATTATTTAAATAGTCTCTGTAGTGTTTTAATTTTTAATTAATTATATAGTAATCATCATGGCTTAAGATTTTAGAGGTTTATTCCTCATGACAGTAGTAATGTTTTGTGATTTTTCTAATGTCAGAAAACATCTCTACACTAACCCTAATTTCTAAGTTTAGATGACTATTTTGCTTAAAATAATAATATAAATTAAAATATAAATCAGAAAATCATGGGACTTATGTTGGTAGGTTTCTTATGATTGGAGGATGCTTGGAAAACTGTAAATTAAATTTTAATATTTATGTAAATTATTATAGTTAATAAAGCCTAAAAAATTCATAAAAATTAAAATAAACTTATTATATTTCAAAAATTATCAAAATTAATTCCACGCTGTAAATAATACTCATTTTAACTCACCGTAAAATCTTGAAATTTATTTGATTAATTTTTATCACTAAAATTGGGTTTTTAAGTGAAGTAGCATTTTTGGGCAGTAAAATAATTATAATAAATTAAATATAATTGGAAAAATTATGAAAAAGTGGTTTTTTGAGTTCCTTCTGATCAGAGGCACTTAGAGAAAAATATAAATTATTTTTAAATAAATAGTTCATCTTTAGCTATATTTTGAATTAAAAATAATTAAAATTTTCAAAAGTAAAAAATAAGTTCAAACTATTTCTAATTACTTCCCGATTACTTGGAAATCATTAGAATATTTTTCTTAATTTTTCTAAGTTAAATATAAATTTTTAAACACTAAAAAATGCATCTCCCTAATTTCCATTAAAATAATTATAATAATTAAAATACAATTTTAAAAAATTATAAAATTTTGTCCAAGTGGCCCTCTGACTTTGATGAACCACCAATAATTTCCCCATGAACAAAAAATTTAATTTGATTAGTTAAATAATAATTATTTAAATTCAATTAAAGTTTGAAAAACTATATTTTCTTCTCTGATATTTTAATTGACCCTTGGTTGGGTACTCTAAAAATTTCAAAAATCATTTGAATTATACTTGATGAGTTATGAAGTGGAGAGCTCTATGGGCAAATGGTAAATTTAGATTATGTTCCCTTAATCATAATTTAGGATTAGCCTAAAGGAAAAATGAGTAATTTTGATCTTAATGAATCTTTTGAAAGTTTGAAACATAAATGGGATAAAAGGTAGAAATCAATTTACCACTTTTTCATGATAAGGGTAAAAATGGTAATTTTCCAAATTATCAGGATTTGGAAGCTAGTTAAAATTACATGATTCTAAAGTGGTGGCTAAGGTTAGGAGGATGAAAATTAACTTATTTTAAGCCCACAATTGGATATAATAAGATCTTTTAATAAGGATATGTATCACTTAAATTAAATCTTTAATTGCAAATTTACCCATTGAAATTGTTAAGGGCTTGGTAGTGAACTAGACTTAATCCAAGATTGATTAATGATGTTTAGAAAGGATAACATGATTAATAATCAATACTTTTAAACACTACGGGCCCAACTTTAGTGTTGAGCACAAAATCTTTAATGACTTAGACTCGCCTTAGGGGCATCCACCTACATAACGTTTAGGAAAAATATCAACTGATTAATTGAGTGCCCCACTCTTAGGATAATAGAAATATCAGGTTCACTGAGCATAAGGTGTACTAACTCATCAAATTTAAAGCTTGGAGTGATTAATTGAACAATATAATAGGTTTAAATAAGGTCCAAATACTTCAAAAGGGATTTAAAAGTTCTTAGGGATTGTTCCCCAGACGCTTTTATAACTTTTTAAATATTTTGAAAGATAATTAACTTATTATATTTTGTTCAGAAAATCATCCATTAAAATTTTTAATGACTCATCAAGTTATGACTTTTAAAATTTTTAATGACTCACTAAATTTTGTAACTACACCTTCGTCTACCCTTGCAATCTATCGAAATTTTCTACAAAATTATATACATGTTGCAAGTCCTAACGCTTTATCGGAAGCAGCAAGAAGATGATATGTATGTTTTTACAGTGTTATTTAATTTTTGTTATTTTACATTCTACAATTTACTTTTGTTTCAAAACATGATACATGCTTGCTTGTGGATGTCACTTTACCTGCAAAATAAAACAACAATTTTTCAAAATTTATCAACAATTTTCAAAACTAAATTAAATTGTTTCAAAGGCAACCATAAATTCTTTGAAATACCACAAAAAAATAATATGTTCTTTTGAATTTACGGGAGTCCCTTTGAGGAGGTAACCCACGATTGCTAACGAGATCTCCCCAGTTTTTCACAACTCATTTAAGCTAAGTAAATTCAAAAGAAAACAGTGATATCAGAACGAGGAAACCATAAGATCATAACTTGTGTCACTCTAATCAATTTTAACCCCCTATGATTGAACTTAAACTCATCATTTAAACCTTTAAACCTTAGACTTTATGGCTGCTACTTCATCGAAGAGCTTGGAGCTGATTTTGTGGGTAGCCTTCTACAACAGCAATCGACAACAACACGAGGATCTACAACAACATCACTTTCCTTAGAATTAAACAACATGGCATAGGATTTCGATGTTGTCTGCCTAGTGCGACATAAATCTTCAACTCATTTTTATGTCTTTGCACAATCATGTTGTGCAATATAAGCCCCAACTCGTTTTAGGATTCTGAGGTTGTCGTTCGTCACGTCTTAAATCTTCACATCTTTCAGTTTATGTGTATGACCATCTCACACAAAATAAGCCTAAACTAATAAAACAGGCATGATGAAACACTTAATATTTCTCTCACCAAAATTGAAGTCAAACCTTAGGATAGCTTGAGAAGTTACCGAGGTTATCCCCAAACTCCATGACATCTCCTGGTTCTTCTTCCCTTAAATTCCAAAAACAAAATGTTTCAAATTTGAGTTCTTACCATTTCACAGCTCTTTGTCCGATCTTTGAAAAATCTTATCCTTTTGAATTCCTTGGAGACAATATTTTCTTATCTAAATCGAAAGTTTAAAGAGCGATGGTTGGCCTGAAAGAGCTCCGACAACTAACATCCATATACATGTGATTAGATATGTCTAAAGAGCCAATGGACTGCACATGAAAAAATTTACATGCAAATAAGGCGTTATTTATTCAAACAGCAGATAAATTATAACTTATGAGACTTCATTAATTTAAATTATTTAAAATCTGAAATTAATTGTTAATATATAATGAAAAATCCAAAAAACAAAATTAAATTATTGGCAGCTAAACAGCTATGTTTTTTTCTTTAAGAGCAATATCTTTTAATATTTTTCAATGTGGGACTAAATGACGTTAAAGATTGCATGCCCGTAAACTGAAAATATACAATGGAATTTTTCCAATGTGGGACTAAATGGCGGTAAAGATTGCATGCCCGGAAAGGAAACTGAAAAGATACAATTGAATTTTTCCAATGTGGGACTAAATGGCGGTAAAGATTGCATGCCCTGAAACTGAAAAGATACAATGGAGGCATCTACATACATACCACTCCATTCCCATGTATTTACATGTGGAACACCTAAATTTCAATTTACAATTAACTCGGCTAGCTCAACATTTTTGCATTCTTATTTTATTTTATTTTATTTTATTTTATTAATTTACATTTACTTTTTACAAAAATTTGTTTGTATTAAATAAAAACATTATAGTGGATTTAAATATTTTTATGTTAAAAATATCAAAACAATTTTAATTTTAAATTAGTTTTTAATATGATTTTATTTAAATTAAGTTATATTTTAATTATATTTTATATCANTGCCCTGAAACTGAAAAGATACAATGGAGGCATCTACATACATACCACTCCATTCCCATGTATTTACATGTGGAACACCTAAATTTCAATTTACAATTAACTCGGCTAGCTCAACATTTTTGCATTCTTATTTTATTTTATTAATTTGCATTTACTTTTTCCAAAAATTTGTTTGTATTAAATAAAAATATTATAGTGGATTTAAATATTTTATGTTAATAATATAAAAACTAATTTAATTTTAAATTAGTTTTTAATATGATTTTATTTAAATTAAGTTATATTTTAGTTATATTTTATACCGAGTTTTAAGCCAAAATCAAGCTTTACTCGATCATTCTAATGAATTTGTTCATGAGCTTTAAATTGTTTTTTTNTTTTAAAGCACCAAAGTAATACATGCATACGTACATAGATATATACATAGATATATACATGCATATATATATATATATGAAAGTTTAGGTGTGAGATATGTAAATACATAGGAATGTGTGCCTTGTACGTAAATTTACCTTTTTTTAGCATGAATTCAAACTAGTTTACCTCCTTCAGTGCTACCAACTTTTTCTAACCCTCAAAAATTCATAATATCAGTTCATCGAAATTGTGGGAGAACATCCGAAACTTCTCCTGTCGAAACCAAGCATCACACATCGTGGAAATAATATCTACATGCAGTCCCCTCCAGTTCTGGAAGAAATGACGAGATCAAATCTTCAACTTACCCTCTATGATCTTATGGGTAAAGTTCCCAAGGATACTGTTCATGTAAGCGGCATGGCTGACAACAACGGCAAGAAGACATCTTCCCTAAGGAAACTCTGCGTGCTTTTTAAAGGGATCGCAGACGATGGAGCTACGGAGATGGATACAGGAGGTAATGTCTGAGTGTATTTTATGCACAACCTATATAGATTCAACGGCAAGCTTTGGGTGATGTGCAATTGTTGTTTTAGGCCCTATAGGTTCTCTTCAATTTTTCATTGAGATGACATTTTTGAACATGTTAGTTTTTGAAATGTTTGCCAAGTTTTAAGCTCACCGCATCAAGAAGCCTTCATGTAATTGAGTGTTTCATGTTATAGAGTGGGCTATTGGTGCATGATGCTTGATATTAAAATGTTTTGGTTTATGGGGTGTGATAATTGATATGCATGACTTTGAATCAGTCTCACATCAAATAGTTGATAATATATTGTTGTAGACATATTGAGTGATTTATTATGTTTTATAAGCACAAGTATTTTAGCTTAAAAATATATTTTACCTTCAGAGTTTTTCTAATTTTGATTTTATTTGATTCACTCTTGAGAATTTGGGTTTGATCACTTAATATACTTGAAAATTATAATGATGTATAGGTATTGAGTGGTTGATCTTCCTTGGATTTAAATTTTGGGCTTGAAAATTGATTTAATCATTGATATTTGGGTCAACTTTAATCCATTAATTTGCTATTTTACGCCCTTTGAGCATAGCCTTATGTATTTTCAAGTATTTTTTTTTTTTTTTGTTTTCTTGTGAGCTTTGTTTACTCTTAAAGATGGCTTTCTGTTTATTGTAATATTTTATCTTTACTTGTAATTTCTTATGCAGGTCAAGGTGATCATGTAGGATTCTAATCTATCGTTTCTTTTTACGTGATTCTCGTGCATTATTTTGCATGAATTTTGATTCACATAAAAATAGTTTATCAGGACATCATTTTTCGAAACGGTTCGCTCTAGCGCATTTGGATCCTCGAGACGGTTCAAATTGGTCTATTTGCATTTAGATCGGCTTTCGCTTGGTACACTTTGAGGCATAAAAAAATTCTCTATTTGAGTATTATATGAATTTAATATATATTTGTATATTTATATATTATAATCTATAATATTCAAGTTTGAATTCGAATCTTTCTTTCATAACTGATTTATTAAAAATCAATTGGATAATAAAAGGGTGTTACTTGAAATATTTTCGGCAATGACAAAATCCTTCCCCTTTTACTATTTGGACGGTAACTAAGTAGGATAGGAATAGGCGAAAGGGCTCATGAATCTGGATTCCGGACATGAAAGAAGATACAATTGAATGCATTTTACAAATAGGTTGATTCCTCTCTCTCTCTCTCTCTCTCTCTCTCTCTCTCTCTCTCTCTCTCTCTCTCTCTCTCTCTCTAGCATATGTGGTGCCCTACCATTAGACTTCGAATGCATCAGAACTCTTGATCTAATATTTTTTGGCATAGGAACGACCACGTGAATTACATGAATACCTGACATTGCCTCATTAATCAAACTAATTTTAAATTATCTCTCAAAAGGCTAATAATGAAGCAATGATCAAACTTTCTTAGCATGACTTTTGTATGTATGATTACTAAGATCATTAAATTTTATTATTTTATTATTTTTTTAATGTTATTAGCCATTTGCATTATTTTTTAATGCTTGATTCACATATATATAAACAGTCCATCAACATTAATTTCCTTGTTCTTTGAACATAGAGCATGAATGGAACCATATTTAAAAGCCACTACTAAAATCATGATCAAGTATATTTGTTCTTTGATCAATATATGTTTGAAAACATGATCATAAGCTTCTTAGAAAATTTAGTTAAAACATGTGCGCGATTTATGCATGAAAACATGGTCAACTTTAATCTAATGTTATTTTAATATTCGTCAAACAACGTAATTTTAGATAATCTTGAGTCATATTTGATTGTGATTTGAATAAAAGTCAAATATAATTAACACATGTTTTAACAATTATTGAAGTAAATTATTTTGACAATCTTTTTAGTATTATTTTGAATTTTTTATAAAAATGATATTAATCTATTATTTTAACACATTTATTTATGTATGCTAATTTGTATTTATTTGACGGATTAATTGGTGGTTTGGTAATTGAACATTTCCTTCCGCACCAAAATAATAGACAAAAAAATCTTCATTTCTTTTAATACTCTATTTATTTAATTATTATTTCTTCTTGATGGCATTAAGAGGTGTAAACTAGCTGAACATGAGAGAGCCTAGAGCTTATTCGTGTTCGGCTCATTATTATTATTATTATTATTATTATTATTATTATTGCCATGTTCGGCTCTGTTAGAAATAGCTCGTTAATAACATGTTCAGGTTTGACTATATTCATATTTATTTGTTCAAATTGAATTCGTGTTCGACTCGAATTTAACTCAAAACATCTCGTGAGACTAAATAATATAATTAATTAAATTATTATTGAATTTTAAAAGTATTTTTTTTTAATAAAAACAGTTCTGATAACCTGCAAATTTGGTTGCTTAGCAAAGCTTTTTATCATTCACGGTGTGAGACTAAGGTTCCTTTTGGGGCAGCTTATGCTTTTCAGGATAAACAGTTTATCATGAATTCGGCCTGCGTTTAGTGTAAAAAACCCAAATACAGTTTTCGATAAGTTGACGAAACGTGCAAATCAAACGGTAATGCGGTGTTTTCAAAACGCCGCCATCTCTTATAAGCTGCCCCAAACGGACCCTAAAATACCGGAGATAGTTTGTAGTGAAGCGAAATTGAGTGGATGGGCCATGATTGTCTTGAAGTTGGCTTGCTCCTCTAAACTTTATTTTAAGGGCATTAACACATGCCACCCAAATTTATGTATTTACACATCTAACACTTAAACTTATATTTTTTTATATACAAGCCACTCAAATAATTTTTAAAAATAAAGAATCTTTGCATTTATTTAATACCTATAAAAATTATATTAAAAAATATAATTATTTAATTAATTTCAACCCAAATGAATCGAATAAAATAAATATTTTTTTTATTTATAAATATTAAACGAATCTAATATTTAACTCTAGATGGCTACCGCATGCCCCCTCAGCTACGGAGACTCGGACGCTCTGTTTATTCTTTAACCTCACCTTCTAATTAATAAACACGACATTACTGACCAAACGATCAGATAACCTGAAACACGAAGCTTGATCAGATGCTGAAACCACATTTCCCCGTCCTGCTTCTCCTCCTACTGATAACACCCCCACCATCCCCGGTCGCCGGCGCGGTTTCCGTCCTCTGCAACGGTAACCGTTACACCGCCGGTGATCCCTTTGCGATCAGCTTGGCCTTCGTGTTCTCCGACTTGATCGCGAGCGGGTCGGCGCGCGCAGGGCAAGACTACTACAACATCTCCCCTTACCCCAACGCTTTCGCATACGGCCACGCTCTATGCTCCGGAAACCTCAACGCCGGCGATTGCAGCGATTGCCTTCGATCGGCCGTCGGGGTTGTGAACGTAACTTGTCATACGGCGATCGGCGGCCGGGCTTCGCTCGGGGAATGCGGCGTACGGTACGAACAATACCCCTTTGTCGGATAGTCTTTTGGTTTGGGGTTAAATGATTAGAGGATGTTGTTAGTGTTGTCGATGAACTGTTTGACGAATTGTTCAAAAAGGGGTATGGTCAGTTGGTACTGTTGTTGGGAGGTTTGGCAAATACTGACGTGTGGTTGTGTGTGTGATTTCGCTTCAAGCAATGCTGTTTATATGTAGATGATATTATTATCTAGATGATTATGCATTTGGTTAATTTTTTCGTTAATTGAGAAGAATGATGCTAATTAAAATGATCAGTTTGATTTTTTTTTTTGAAAGAGAAAAAAGTAATAATCAAGGAAAAAATATTACATCAGTACTACGCATGTAAAATTAACGTGCGTAGCAAATCAATTCACGTCACGACATCTCATGCGGTAGAGAAAAAAAAAATGGCGTAGTAACACAGGAAATATTCCCTCCTGTGTTATTCATGTGTTATTGCGCGTTATTCATCTGTTATTGCGTGTTATTCATGTGTTATTGATGTGTTATTGTATTATTATAACACCAAAAATATTCTCAGGACAAAATAACACATGAATGTCGTGCTACTGCGCCGTTTTTTTTTTATATGTCGTGCGGGATATCGTGCGTGATTTTATTGGCTACGCACGTTACTCTACGTGCGTAGTACTGATGTAATATTTTTTCATAATCAAGGTGATTCAGCACATAGGTCTTTCATGCTTAAGCTCGAATTGTATTTTGATTGTAGTTCTCATGCCTTTTAATTAGTCAAATTCAGTTTAGATTGTAGTTGAGTTAGGCCAAACCTTAATGATGATAATTAAAGAAATTATTTCAAATTTTATAAACAAATGTGAGTATATAAGAATTTTCGCTAAATTTATCTTGTTGAATCACGCCCACCTGTTGAAGCGGCTGAACAAGGCCCACTAGCTGAAATTGTTGAAGCAGCCCCACCTGGTTAAACCAAGTGCACTTGTCAAAGTGGTTGAACCAAGCCCACCTGTCGAAGTGGTTGAATCGAGCTCACTTGTTCATATGATTGTTCTCTTCTTTCTCAAAAGAGTAGTCCAACCTACCTACATGAAGAGAATTATTGGTGGATGTCATCATGACTAATAAAAAGTAATCATGATCAATAAGGGCATCCACCATCAATCTTTTATTAAAGGCATCGCCTAACACTCGAGTCTCAATCTTTTCACCCATTAACATGGATGGTTTCTGTATCGACAATGTATGATGTGTGACAAGATTGAAGTAACACAAATCTTAAAACAAAACGAAAGCACACGACAGATTAGTCATCGAACTAAGTTAATTAATCAAGAAGAAAATTAACGCCAAGGCAAGGGGAATGTCATAGGACTCTGTTGAGTCATTTGCCTAGTTGACGGGTCTTATCGACAATGTCTGATGTGTGACAAGATTGAAGTAACACAAATCTCAAAACAAAATGGAAGTACACGACAGATTAGTCAGCGAACTAAGTTAATTAATCAAGAAGAAAATTAACGCCAATGCAAGGGAATGTCATAGGACTCTGTTGAGTCGTTTGCCTAGTTGACGGGTCGATCGACATGGAGGTCGAACGAAAGTTGCCCACAGGATGAACCGAACGAGAGAAATCCTATCACTCAGCGAAGGAACGAACAAACCAGAGCTTAAAAATAAGTCAGAGGAACACTCAACCAAGAAGCCTTCATATTATGTTACATGGATCGACTTGTCAGTATTGATCGACTTGGGTCAATGGATAAGGATCGCCACCGTCAACGAATAATTACTTTTTAATCTATCTAAATGTACTGACTGAATGACATTAGTACTCCTGTGTTTTTTTGTATAGAAAGGAGACCTAAAGGTAGTTATGTATTAAATGTATCTCCTATACCTATAAATAGGAGATTATTTCTTGAGGAAAAGACTATGCACTCCTATTTTTATTGTTCATTTCTCCTTACTCATGCAACTTCTTTCTCATATATGCTCTATTTCTTGAGTGTGATTTTTAAATATTTTTGGATTCAACATTCTTAAAGGTACGGTGAGCCTGGAATCATAACAACAATAAGAAGGGGAGCACAACACAATGGTAAAGCGGTCGTTCAAGAAGCATGGAGCCAAGCAGTAGATGTGGACAACATAAGAAAAATTTTATGGTCGCAAAGTAAAGGAGATGAAGAAACAATTGATACTATAAATGAGGGAAAAAATGATAGGCGCGTTCCAAGAAGCTCTAACTAGGGGAAGCTAGAACCCACAGATCCAAAACCCTTAAGAATAGAGTCGCCAAGAGCCTGATCACCGAGATGGACACGCGACCAATGACAAGCGAGATGGACTGATACCCAAAGGTCATAAATCAAAGCCAATAGAAGAAAGGGGTGATGATTCTCATTAC
Organism: Phalaenopsis hybrid cultivar; assembly: GCA_002079205.1. Taxonomy (NCBI): domain Eukaryota; kingdom Viridiplantae; phylum Streptophyta; class Magnoliopsida; order Asparagales; family Orchidaceae; genus Phalaenopsis; species Phalaenopsis hybrid cultivar. The sequence continues at coordinate 181,410 of JXCR01002355.1, forward strand.
CAGGATAGCACTGAATCGGTTCTGGTAAAAAGACACCGCATTATACAAACCATAGCCATTCTCCATGCTGAAAATGCCTTTTCTTGGCAAGTCTTCAAGGCAGTCCCTAGAAAAGTTCAATTCTCCAACCTTCATTCCCCAACTTGGATTGGTACAAGGGTCTCATCGACCCGGCCGATCATATAGCCTCCCCAACTTGGATCGCTTATTCCCTACCACGCTGAAAGGGTCGGCCCTCCGGTGGTTCAATGCCCTCCTGACGAGTGTTATCTCCTATTTCCTAGAATTCAAAAGGTTATCCGTGGACCACTTCGTGAGCACACAAAAGCAGCGGAAGAAGTCTCAAGCTCTCTTACAAATCAAACAAAAAGAGGGAGAAACCTTTGTTCACACATCACAAGGTTCCAACAAAAAATATTGAAAATTTAGAACCTAGAACCCCTCATCATGCAGGCCTCCCTAACACATGGAGTAAAAAGTGAGCATTTCATGTATGCTCTTGGCTTTTGCAAGCCAAAATCAATAGTCGAGCTACTGAAAATGGCTAGCCAACACATAACTGTGGAATAGTATGTGTTCAATGATCAGGATGAGGCCCATAAAACAACCACTGATACTAAGCCACAAAAGAGTGTGCTAGTAGATGTCGGTTGGTGGGAGAAAGATGATCCTCACCCTTCCACTCGACATGGCTATGAAAACCATCAACTACACCGTGAAAGTCAGGGAAATGTTAAGGGTAACAATCGAGATAGACGATCTTGGTACCTCGATTAACGATCGACCCCATAATGAATGACCGCAAGCGTAGCAATAACCGCTTAAAGTGACACCCCCTCCCCCAAGAATTTTGATGGTTGAGCTTGTAGATGCCATCCAAGATAAATAATATTTTAAGAAACCTCAGTTGATGAGGGCCAGAAGTTCAACACAAAATTCAAACAAATTTTGCGCCTACCATAGAGACCATGACCATGATACAAAAGAGTGCAGATATTGTAGAAGCATCGTNACCATGATACAAAAGAGTGCAGACATTGTAGAAGCATCGTCAAGGACTTGATCGAAGTCAGGAAGCTTAAAGAGTTCGTAGCTGCTGGGGCAACAACTCACAAACAAGGAAAAGCCCTAGCTGGCAGACGTCTGATTTTGAGCAAACACCATCTGAGTCGTAGGAGTAATATCAGCGACAATTGGAGGCAGAGAATCTTCTCATCGGTTGAGCCTGAAGAGAGTCCAGCCGGGAGAACCGTGCGCCATCGTTCTCGTTCTGCGATGAGTGACACATCCCTCCAACGTGTTTATCGACGAGAGGTAAACCTAACAACGATGAAATTTTCATCATCGCTTTGATTAACGATTACAATGTAGGAAATATTCGCATCGACACCGGAAGCTCGATGAATATACTGTTTAAAGCGGTGTTCGACAAGCTTTAACTAGAGATGTATTAGATGGTGCCATTTTTCGAAACTCTCTACAGGTTCTCAAGAGAAAGAAAGGAGGCCCTCAGAGTAATCACTCTGACCGTCACATGGGGGGACAAACGTAAACAATTCGCAAGGATCGAAGATTTCTCGTTGTTGACGCCCCGCTGATGTACAATGCCATCTTTGGCCGACCACTATTGAACAACTTTCAGGCGGTGACTTCTACCTACTACATAGCTGTGAAGTTCCCAAACGATGGGGAGATCATCACTATTCGAGGAGATCGTCAAAATTTATTGCAGTTTTAAGAAAGGAATATTTATAAATTTATATTTTTGACTTAAACTACTTTACTTCAAATTGAAAGTGATTTATTTTTATTTATTTCTCTCCTGTTAATGAGTTCTTTTAATTCATATGATTGATTTTTGCCATTTTTATTATTTAATTTATTAAATTCAATAATGTAGAAGGTATATTTGTAATTTCTAGAGAAAATAACAAATATGCCTAAATTCACTATTAAATTCATGAATTTTAAGATTTTTTTCCTGTTTGAATCTTAATTAATTATTTCGAATCAGATTTCAGAGATTTTAAGTTTTGAAAATTTTATTTTGGTGGTTTAAGCGTAATAAAGGGTATATGTGTAATTTTGAGAGAAAATTACAAAAATAAACCTAATCACTTTTAAATCTCCAAAATTACTATATCCTCACTATTTAATGGATTGTTCATCTTTTAGATTCAGATTTTATATATTTTAATATCCAATTGTTCAAATTATAGCTTGAAAAGCATAGAAGGGTAAATGTAATATTTGGGGAAATTACCTATATACCCTTCTTTATTTTTCTTTAAATTAATTTTTACTTGATTTTCCATTTATTGATTATTAATCTTTTGCACTTAAATTCAAGTAATTTTTTACATAGATAATAAATTACACAGGATTTGGAATAATTTACAAATAATTCAATTACTCTCCGGCTAACGCATCAGTAATTTATTCCTTAAGGGTCGTCATTTCAATTGCACATTTCTCTTCTTTGGTACAAATAATAAAATAATCATTTTCATCTCGTGACAGAGAATGACCGAGGTGCTACTCAAATGTTTCTGCAGGTGTTTGCTGTTGTTCCTCTTCGACACTTCAGAAGTCAATGTCGCTTTGAGACAGATGTCGTCTAATATAGTTGTGCAGCGTCATCGTGGCTATCACAATATGTGTCTATATGAAAAACGAGTAAGATGACGTATCTCGTAGTATCACCCATTTCTTCTTTCAAACACCGAAAGTTCTCTCGACAACATCTCGTAAGAAAGAATGTCTTTTATTAAACACATTTATTTTGTCACGTGTAACATTGCTGACTCGCTCGAAATCAGGTATATGATATCTTGTATCAGGAAAACATTTCAGATACTCTCTCTGCAATAGCTAGCTAGCATCCACAAAATAATATTTATCTGGAATGTATTGTAGGTTCAGTATGATGTTTAAAGTGAATAACCAAAGAATTTTGGACTACAACATACCAAACAGAGGGTGTAGGAAGTTGCAGTAAGGATTTCGTGTAGCGTTCTTGAAAATTATATTGTCGTGTGCAGTACCCTCCCAACCGGGCATGACGAAAGTAAAACATGTTAAAGTCGCACACAGTTAATTCATTCTGCATAAGGGCTCTACATCGTTCGATAAATACAATCTTTTCATCATTTGTAACTCTCGCATCAACGTGGATTTCATCTATTGCTCTAATGCAATCTTACACATATACGTTTGAGTTATTATGTCTGGTATTCATATATAAAATTGAATACTAGAAAATACAAATATTACCTTGAAGAACGACATGTAATTTATATCACGTTGAATCTTCATTGGAGTTCGTGCAAACGTTGGATCAGTTGGTTTTATGACTTGTGTAGATAGACTCACAAGTGCATTCAGAACCACACAGAAGTATCTGTTGATCGTCTCAGACGAGTGTTGGAATCGTTTTATCGCATCACACATTAGCTCGTTTTGTGATAATATGTAGAGAACCATCGTCAACACCTCACGTTGAGTATTCCTCGATGACCAATGAAGACCATGAAATCCACTAAGTTCTGCTAGATGATTTGTAAATATCTTCTGCCTCATGCGGAACATGTTGTTGAATCTGGTCGGATGACCAACAAGCAGTTTCCCAACTCATTTGTCTCCGATATAAGACATGTGAAGCATGGAGACGGGTCAGTTTACGTGTTTTAATACTCAACGATTAGGCAAATTGTTGAATTTCTCTGTTTCCGTCTTTCTTGATCTGAATCCATGTTGGTGTACATTGTACTAGTGTTAAGAAAAAAATAATGGAATTAATAAATCATGAATAAATCTATGCCACGAGACGACAATGATAATTCTATTATTTGTACGAAAGAAGGGGCAACTGCAAATGAAATAGCGGCCCTTAGAGAACAAATCACCAATGTGTTAGTCAGATGGTGGTTGGTTATTTGTAGATTATCCCATAGACTGTGTAATTTATTATCTATGTAAAAAATATTTTTAACACTTGTTAAGATTTTAAGACTCATTGTTATGTTTTTTAATTTACAATGATATATACTTTATCTTTTATAATGTTGGTATATAAATTTCTGCTTTTGAAAATAGTTTAGGACGAGACATGCATCGTCTTTAACCACTCTATGAGGACATATATGATATGAACAAGTTAAATTTTATAATTTGTTGATTATTCAATTATCTCCAACAATGACCAATAGAGCATCTTTTAGATCTTCATTAGACCAATCTACAACAATAGCATATGCTAGTTGATGCTCTTTATAATTGTCTTTTGTTTGTTGCTCATTTTTTTGTTGCAGGTTTGTCATCGTTGTACTTGTTAAAATACTTTTGTTGTGATTAGAGGTTGACTTATTCTCAAAAGGTTCCCCATAACTAATAATCCCTCATTTCGTTTTTCATCTCCATTAAACGTCGACCATCTAATGATCTGATTAGGAGAGTAGATGTTTTAGATTTGACTTATATTAAGAAATGCAGAGGTAGACCTAGGAAGACGTGGGCCTATTGTATAAAAAAGGATCTTAGTTTATTAGAACTATATGAAAATATGACACTTAATAAGATGCAATGGAGAAAAATGATTCATAGATTAAGTATTTGTTGTTGTTGTTGTTGTTGTTGTATGGTTTTCATCTCCAACACCTTCAAACCTATAAATAATATTTTTAATTAAAAAGTAAATTCTTGAACCTTTGGAAGGCCTTGGTATCTCTTTCATATAGCATGGTGTCGTAGTTTTCATAAAATGGTGATAAAATACATAATAATAACAAATCTTGAGCTTTATCATCTACCTTCGCATCAAAATTCCTCAAATCATTGATGATGGAATTAAATTCTATCAGATGAGGAACTCATTTCAATTGACATTTCAATATTTGGTGTTGATTTATTGTGCTTCTGGATATCATACATTTAAAATGGTTTGTATTTTCATTTTATACTTTGATTTGAAGTCATTTCATCCGTAAAGATTGATTCCATCTCTTAAAAAGTGGGCTGTGAAGCACATGTAATTGATAATGAGAAGTTAGCATTCTTGGCATTGCTATTTTTTTGTAATTCTTGATCTCACATTAGCATAAGGGCATTGCAAATGCTTTACAAATGATAATGCCACGTCAGAAAATTTATGAGATGGAATGCTGGTCATATCAATCAGCCTAAATCATGACTATAAGCTTCTCAAATTGGGTTCTCTTGGTTGTTTTGAAAATACTGTTATAGGTAAATTCATTAAGGTTGGTAGGTGTAAATATTTGTTTACAAGGAAAAATTATTACATCTGGACTCCGGAGTCCTGTGGGAAAATTTGCATGCGGAGTCCAGTGGGAGTGTGTCACGTGGAAATTGGGCCCCACCCCTCTAAAAATCTACTTAATCAATGTATTACAGTGGGGCTCACTTGCCACGTGACAAGTGTCTGTTTGATTTCTGATGCAAATTTGTGTTCGGTGTTCTGATGTAACAATCTCTCGTTTCCTAGGCTCTTTACTGTAGGAAAATCCTAAGCAAGCTTCCAAGAATCCTATTTTACCACCTTAATGTTTGTTTATCAGCTAGAGCCTATAAAAAAGAATAATTTCAGTCGTGTCCCAAGTAATTTTGATAATATCTCCCAAAAATATGACAAGTATAACAATTTAATCAAGGACTTTGATGGAAGATAGCCATACATTCTATCAATTTAGTTAAAGAAAAGCCTTGCCACATGGGATGCATCATAATTTTGGAGCTAGATAGGAAATGAGTCATTTTTTAAAACAAATATATTGTCATAGCCTCTAGCAGCATCCTTGGGTAGCGCTAACACAAAACTCCTAGACGAGCGGTCTTATTTTCTATCTCTGGCTTATTTTTCAATACAAAATTTTGGTCCTGCAGAACTCTACCCACTTGGTAGGCCAATGATTAAGTTTTATATTTCTTTCCTCTCCAAATGCAAAGACCTTGATTGCAACCATCATTTTAATTTTTTTTCTTTTCCATGCAGCTTTCTGTGCCATGCCAATGTTTTTCTACTTCAATTATTTACTTTTTATGATAACGAGTTCATGCTTCTATTCAAGAAAACTCATGCCATTGATTTATTTTCTTTCAGAAAGTGCGCACTTTTCAGGATCTGCGCGACATGGTTGTTCAGGAACGTCACGAGCTACTCATTCGTGCTGCTGGATTTTCGGATACCGAGGCACACGACATTGAGACTGTGCTCGAAATGATGCCATCCATTACTCTCGAAGTTACCTGCGAAACAGAGGGAGAGGAGGGCATTCAAGAAAGGGACCTTCTAACAATGTATGTCTGGATCAATCTCAACAGGAGAAATGGCCCTGTGGGAGCTCTTCCTCATTCTCCCTACTATCTGTTCCACAAAGAAGAAAACTTTCGGCTTCTGCTTGCTGATCCAGTGACAAATGAAGTCTGGGTTTCTCAGAAGGTGAACTTCATGGATGAGGCTGCAGCCATTACTGCAGCTTCTAAGCCTATTTAGGAAACAAAGGAGGCTTTGGGTGCAAGTGTTAAGGATGTGAATGCTGCTATGATGAGAGCTGTTTGAGAAGGTGAGGAGTGGATCAAGGTTAGTGATGGGCAAGTTCCAGGCCCTAGCTGGATTGGATGTGACACAAAGACGAACTTGAAGTTCAAGGTCATAAAACGGAGTCGAACTGATACGAGAGACCATGTGGTCGAGGAAGGGTCGCCTGTGGAGGATGGTGTTGAGGAGGAAGAAGCGAAGGAGGAAGAGGGGTATGATGATTATGAGAGCGAGTACAGTGATGATGAGGATGATGAGAAAGAACAGAACAGTAAAGCTGTAAATGGTGTCTTGAATGTGAAAGGCCATACTAGTTGTGAATCTTCAGGTTCTGATGAAGAATAAACCTGCCTCTTCTTTCTTTGAATTCGTTATGGTTATGAGATTTTCAATATTTCTAAGTTGGAGCTGATGATAATCTGTCTTTCACACTCATCAGGAAAAAAAAGAAAATAAAAAATTAATTGATCAGTGTGTGATGTGATGATAGAAGGGTTGTTGTATATGATTTACTAGAAACCAATTGTGGCAATCTTCTCATCTGATACGTTGGTTCAGCAAGTATTTGCTTATATGCTAATGTTAAGTTCTATATAAATATTTGCATCAAATAATTAATAATATACAACAATCGAACACATGTGATTCTATCACCTAAAAGTTTCAGCTATCATCATTTTAAAATCTTAACCTCGAAAGTAGTTAGCCAAAATTATGGGTGTAAACAAGTCTAACACGAACAAGCACAGACCTAACTCATATTCAACTAGTTTACATTTCAAACTGAAAGTGTGTTCACCTTCAACTTGTTTGCTTAGCAAGTTGAACACGAGTTGTTCATGAATAAAGGTCCTTTTGACAACCCTAATCTCGCAATCGTGCGATGTAAATGATTGAGGTAAGATTTAAAAATAATTATTTATATTAAAAAATTTAAATCTAATTCAATATATATTTTTTAATAATAAGTTTAATTGATTATAAATCTTTGTAGTCTTGTATTCAATTAATTTTTTTTTTAAATACTAAGTATGTATGCATATATATATATATGCATACATACTCTTCAACTCATATATCTAACTTCAAAATTTAAATTTGGGCATACATACCACCATAAAAGTGCCCGCTTTTTACAGTGAAATTTATTATAATTCCTTACTCCCCAATATGAACACATGAACCATTATATTCCCAACGTTTGCACCTCCCTACAAAACACTTCATCATACTCTATAGATCAATATGAATAACTTAGTAATCCTAGTATAGCTGTCCCGAGTCACTATGAATCACAACAAATTCAATGAATTAGAAAATTAAAAAAAAAAAGCCTAAAAAAATATTCAGCCAAAACATACACGGACTTAACATATATGTTCTTTTAAAGATAACANTAATTCTATGTAAATATTTGCATCAAATAATTAATAATATACAATAATGGACCACATGTTATTCTATCACCTAAAAGTTTCAGCTATCATCATTTTAATATCTTAACCTCGAAAGTAGTTAGCCAAAATTATGAGTGTAAACAAGCCGAACACGAACGAGCCCAGATCTAACTCATGTTCGAATAGTTTATATTTCAAACACAAAAAAGTTTGTTCATCTTCAGTGTTTAGCAAGTTGAACACGAGTTATTCACGAACAAAAAATCATTTTGACAACCCTAATCTCACAGTCGTAGGATGTAAATGATTAAGGCAAGATTTAAAAATAATTGTTTATATTAAAAAATTCATATCTAATTTAATATATATTTTTTAATAATAATTTTATTTGATTATAAATCTTTGTAGTCCTATATTCAATTAATTTTTTTTAAATACTAATATTATATACATACATACATACTCTTCAACTCATATATCTTTTTACAGTGAAATTTATTATAATTTCTTGTACCCCAATTTGAACGCATGAACGATTATATCCCCAACGTTTGCACCTCCTTACAAAACACTTCATCATACTCTATAGATCAATGTGAATAACTTAGTAGTCCTAGTATAGCTCTCCCGAGTCATTATGAATCACAAACAAATTCAATGAATTAAAAAATTTAAAAAAAAGCCTAAAAAAATATTCAGCCAAAACATACACGGACTTAACATATATGTTCTTTTAAAGATAACAATTTCTTTCATATATTACACCCATTACAGAAAAAAAAAAAACTTTATAATCAGAATTTAAACAAATCAAAAATTACAAATTATGCCAAATTTTAGGGTTTACAAGGAAACTCAACTTAATTGAACCTGGTTATTGAGTTCCTTCGCCACTCTTCTGATATGCAGCCTCTAGACACTCCTTGGCCCTATGAACTTTTGACTGCAGGTAGAAGCTCCCCATCTTCCCATTCCTCTCAAACAGTGCATCATACCTCTGCCCAAATAATTTAAAAATAAAATAAAATTTTAATATATCAATTATCACAAAGAAGATTGGAAAATATACCCCTCAATTCCAAAGTATTTACATATCTAACCCCAAAACTTGCAGTTTTTATAAACATGTCGCCACACCTATTGCATGAAAAGATGTTTCCTTTTTGCAAAAAATGGGGGTATTTTTAATGTGATATATGAGAAAATAAATGCAATCAAATCTCTNCGGCAAATATACCCCTCAATTCCAATGTATTTACATATCTAACCCCAAAACTTACAGTTTTTATAAACATGTCGCCACACCTATTGCATGAAAAGATATGTTTCCTTTTTGCAAAAAATGGGGGTATTTTTAATGTGATATATGAGAAAATAAATGCAATCAAATCTCTAATATGCAATATATGAGAAAGCAATCAAACAATTATGTGACAAATCTCTAAACAAATCTAATAATTTCAAAAAACGTCAAAGATCAAAAAATACCTGCAATACTTCCTCCCATGAAGCATTCTCAGAAAGTCCTAAGATCTGCCGGGCTTCTTGCTCGGTCATGGCTCTTCCCGCCCTGCGGATGTTCTGTATAGTTTCTTGAGCAACTCCAGTTTTATTGGCATCTATGAAGGGATAAAAATGCAAAATGAAGATTAAGATTTGGAAATAGGAAAATGATATAAATTAGGGCTACGTATTTACATATCAAACACCAACATTTTACTTTTTATACTATCACGTCAAAAAGACTACCATATTAATTTTGAAAATGTGAAATAAACTCTTTCACGCATTGGGATGGTGGGGAATATGTAAAAATTGAAGTTTAGTTATTACATATGTAAATACTTGGGACATATTTGGGATCGTTTTCTGTTTTCAATTTTTGTTTTTGTTTTTAGTTTTTTAGTTTTTTTTTTTCTATTTTTTTCTATTTTATGTTTAGAAAACATGTTTGGTACTATTATGATTTATATTTCTTTAAAAATAAAAAATATTTGACGGTCCCAAGCCCGGATGCGAAAAATGTATGCGTTAGGCAGTCGACAGCCAGCGTAAAACTTATCGAAAAAAATCATGACATGAATCTTTTTTATCATTATGTAAGTGCTAGGGTGTCCCCTGGAAGCGACGCTCTGTACAGTGAAAAGTGTGCAAGGGCCGCTACACCGGAGCCCGGGTGTAGTGTTAAATAAGTGAGGGTTCCCACATTACGGACGAATGCGGGTAAAGAAGTTAGTCCATGAAACTAATGAAACTAATATTATGATAGGATCTTGGAATATAGACACTTTCAATGGTAAATTAATGGAATTAGTTGATATTATGATTCATAGGAAAATTAATATCTTATGTGTTCAAGAAACTATGTGGGTTGGAGAAAAGGCTAAGGAGATTGATAATTTAGGTTTTAAACTTTGGCATTCTGGTAAGAGTCGCACTAGAAATGGTGTAAGTGTAATTATAGATAAGAGTTTGAAAGATAATGTTGTAAATATCAATGATACTAAGATTTTTAATATTATAAGTGTTTATGCTCCTCAAATAGGTTTAGACACAGGGTCTAAAGATAAATTATGGAATGACTTAGAAGACCTAATACAAATGATACCTCTTGAAGAAAGAATTTTTATTGGAGGAGATTTAAATGGACATGTCGGTAGAGTGGTAGAAGATTTCAGAAATAATCATGGTGGCTACGGTTTTGGAGTAACTAAAGAAGAAGGTAGAGCTATTTTAGATTTTGCTTTAGCGTATGATTTTATTATTACTAATACTTTATTCAAGCAANGGATATCCTTTGGAGAGTTTTCGAGAAGAAATGTGTTGATATGACTTATATTCAAGTCATTAAAGATATGTATACTAGAGCTGTTACTTGTGTTCAAACTAAAGGAGGATTGACAAAATATTTTCTTATTTCTATTGGATTACATCAGGGATCGGCTTTAAGCTAATATCTTTTTGCTTTAGTTATGGATGGTCTTACTGGACATCTACAGGAGGATGTACCTTGATGTATGCTTTTTGCTGATGATATTCTTCTCGTGGATAAAAC
>JXCR01002355.1:198891-226537 GCA_002079205.1 Phalaenopsis hybrid cultivar
ATCGATAACAAGACTAGTTTGTTGTGTTAATGCATGCAAGAGAATTGGCTTAGTTGCAAATTGAATAGTTAAAAAATATGTTGGTTTTGATATATCAAAAATGAGTTTAATTGCATGTGTATCAAACCAAACTTAAATTCATCTTTGGTTATTTCCTAAAAGTAGTATTATAGTTGATGGTTTGACTATGGTCGAGTTTTTCATGCAATTTGTGGGTTCCATGGGTCTGTGGCGCTTTCTACTATAGTTATGCCGAAAACATAAGAATTGGGTGGCAAAATTATATAGTGTATATAGAAATCAACTCAATGTTGAAATCTACGAGGGACTACAATTCTCCTCAGTAAAGGGTATATTGTGCACTAGTTGATTGGATGGCGGACATCACCATTAAGACCAATCTTAAACATCATAATCCCCAAAGACAATGGATTTATTGATAGATTTTTTTGGGCTCAATATTAGTGTTGTTGGATATTTCAATTAGAAGGCCAAATCTATAACTATTGCATTAAGACTGTAGTTAAAGATGATCCAAATTTCACAAATGGATTTTCGTCGGAAGCCTAAGGTCAATGTCGATCATATTAATTACATCATACCAAACTAGAAGGTGAATATAACCTTGAAACAACCATGTAGGAGCTAGAAGTGTCATCATTTGGAGATTATTTCATGGGGATCATTGAAGAATGAATATTGGCTTCCCTGATTGGGCGGTTTGAATCAATATTTGCCAGCCTATTCACATTTTAGAAGTTAAAATAGTAGTATTTTTTATGTGATATAAAAGAATTGGGTGGTATAAATGTATAAAAAATAAAGGTTTAGAAGTTAAATAAGTAAAAGTCCTAATGATTTAGAGTTCGCACAACAGGAATTATCTAGATATAAAGGCGGCTCAAGCTTTGATAATCACCCAAAACCTGTTAGGAAAAAAAATAAAGCTTCGATATTTATTACAATCATAATAAGGTGTCAAATTCTGAAAATTTTACAGGAATTAACAAATCAACAAGAACAGTGGACTAAAAACAATAGGTATTTACAAAGGCACAGCGAGCAAACCAATCACGTGAAAACCCTAAATGCCACAACAAGAAAAAAAAAAGAATCACTAACCATGCTGCCACTTGATCAACGAGAAGAGCCCCTCCTATTCGTGAGCTCCAAGATCGGACGCGCAAGCAAAAGAGAGAAAGAGAGAGAACTTCTCCAACCTGCGTCCTCCAAAAAGAGCAAAGAAGAAGCTTTAAAGTTTTACGCAAAATTATTCGACTGTATTGATAAATTAGTTCTCTGATTTGTATAGGATGGGAGCGAAATGATGAGAAAGATGGGAGTTAGAAGCAAAAAAATGTCACAAAAACTAATTTATAAATTTTCCGTGAAGAGGAAGAATGGGAGTTTCGGTACATCCCGTGAAGAGGAAGAATGGCGCGAACATGCTTACCTCTTCCTCAATGGTTTCCAGTAGGATCGGAGCGGAAGGATGAGAAAGATGAGAGACCCGTCGTTGCCTTCTAGCTCTAATGGCGACGGTATCGTGAAATTTCGTTCGCCGGCAATCTTGAGGGGTTGGGAGAAGCGACGATTTAGGCGAAACCAGGAGGGGAGAATTTATACTAGGGTTTTCGTGCAGAGGGGGAAGTGATTGGATAAATACCTACTAATTTAATTCATTAATAATTAATAATTATTTTATATAATATTAAATTAATTATAATTAAATGATATTCGATGAGTAAGACGGCCTCCTACTAAATCAATTAACAAAACAAAATGAAAAATAAAGCTTGTAATTTATACTTTCATTTTTTTTTAATAACATTGAATTTTGAATAGAATTTTTTAACACAGGAATCTTTTTTTTAAAATTATACTTTTTGAATCTCCTGTTAAACTTATAAATATTACGATGTTGAACAACAATTTAATTTGTATGGTATGTATAAACAACATTATTGCGCATTTATTCAGAAACAACTGCAAATCAGTTGTTTTCAAACAACACAAATCAAACAGCTATCCATTTTATCCTGATCAGCTGGATCAACTACTTATTAGTAGATTATTCAATAAGCTGCAGCTGTCTGAAAGAGACCCTAAATCCACTAAGAACAGACGCATTTGGTGGCAAAGAAGTAGAAAAAAAATTTGGGAGTCTGATCCGGAATAGACAAATCCAGCCCGCCTACATAAGACCTAACCTGAAAATAAAATATTAATATAAAATTTTGGGCAATGCTCGTTTGAGTATCACGACAAACAAACGAATCACTCTACTAACGAATTAGACAAGCCATCGACACAAATGAACAAACAAACAAGAAGCCCACATTGTGACTGCTTGACCGAAAAACGGAACAATCACAATAAGCGCCCCAAAGGTCGAACTACATCATGTAGTGCAAGGATGTTACATGTAACATGACACATACAAATGGGATGTACCGATAAGAACAGACTACCTATAAAGAGGAATTATGCTTAGTCATAATGTTGACTTCAATTTTGAGGTCTTTATTTCTTTCCCTCTTCCCGGAGCCTAAAATCTAGCCTTAGGGTTTCCTATTTGACTCTCTTAAAGGACTAGACTGAGACCCACACCACTTAAAAATTCGAATCATTTCTTCGCTCTTTGAAGTTTCATAAATCCTCACATCTAATTCTCTTGCATTTCAATCTGTGCATGTGTTGAAAAACTATATTAAGCTAAAAATCAAAACTTCTCAGTCGTTGAGAATTTTTTAGCACGCACCAAAAGTAAAAAATGGTGCCAATGATAAAGGCTTTTTTGAAAACATCATTCNTTAGTAGGAGCGGAGCGGAAGGATGCGTCGTTGCCTTCCCAGGTAGCTCTAATGGCGACGGTATCGTGAAGGTTCGTTCGCCGGCAATCTTGAGGGGTTGGGAGAAGCGACGATTTAGGCGAAACCGGGAGGGGAGAATTTATACTAGGGTTTTCGTGCAGAGGGGGAAGTGATTGGATAAATACCTACTAATTTAATTCATTAATAATTAATAATTATTTTATATAATATTAAATTAATTATAATTAAATGATATTCGATGAGTAAAACGGCCTCCTACTATATCAATTAACAAAACAAAATGAAAAATAAAGCTTGTAATTTATACTTTCATTTTTTTTAATAACATTGAATTTTAAATATAATTTTTTAACACGGAATCTATTTTTTTTTTAATTATACTTTTTGAATCTCCTGTTAAACTTATAAATATTACGATGTTGAACAACAATTTAATTTGTATAGTATGTATAAACAGCATTATTGCGCATTTATTCAAAAACAACTGCAAATCAGTTGTTTTCAAACAACACAAATCAAACAGCTATCCAATTTATCTTGATCTGGATCAACTACTTATTAGCAGATTATTCAATAAGCTGCAGCTATCCCAAAGAGACCCTAAATCCACTAAGAGCAGACGCATTTGGTGGTGAAGAAATAGAAAAAAAATTTGGGAGTCTGATCCGGAATAGACAAATCCAGCCCGCCTACATAAGACCTGACCTGAAAATAAAATATTAATATAAAATTTTGGGCAATGCTCGTTTGAGTATCACGACAAACAAACGAATCACTCTACCAACGAATTAGACAAGCCATCGACACAAATGAACAAACAAACAAGAAGCCCACATTGTGACTACTTGACCGAAAAACGGAACAATCACAATAAGCGCCCCAAAGGTCGAACTACATCATCTAAATGAGTGCAAGGATGTTACATGTAACATGACACATACAAATGGGATGTACCGATAAGAACAGACTACCTATAAAGAGGAATTATGCCTAGTCATAATGTTGGAGTCATTTCTTCGCTCTGTGAAGTTTCATAAATCCTCACATCTAATTCTCTTGCATTTCAATATGTGCATGTGTTGAAAAAACTATATTAAGCTAAATCAAAACTTCTCAGTCGATGAGAATTTTTTAGCACGCACCAAAAGTAAAAAATGGTGCCAATGATAAAGGCTTTTTTTAAAACATCATTCATTGAAAGAGCAGATTTGGGAGTATAATGTTAAGAGATAATACCTACTTATGTTTCTTATGCAGATATACTATAGGGGCCAACTTTTTATAAGGGAAAAGGAAGTGATATTACTTGCATAAAAATACTACGCAATTATATTAATAGAAAAGTTAATATTACTTGTTAAAGGGTACTAAAATAATATATATAATAATAATAATAAAATTTAAAACTAATTTTTTATTTGGGCTTAGCAATACTATAATGTATGCTTGGAGAAGCTAGAAGAAACAAATGACATCTCTGACAATATGTGTTTTCTCATATTTTTAAAATTTTCAATTGTATAAAAAAAAATTGGTGTTGATCGTGTTCTCTATTTGATCAAAATGTTTCACCATGTCCATAAGATAAAATTAAATGAAAAATTAAGAGATTGAACATATTTATTTTATTACAAAAATTCCAAGCATTATATTATTTCAATATAAGTTGAAATCATTATTATCTACAACAAAGGAGACACCAAACAAAGTCCATGCATAGTTAGGGGACTAAAAGATTTCTATAATAAATACAGAAAGAGAGAGTATGGTGGCTGATCAACTAAAAATAGATGATTATCAAGCATTAGCATCCCGTTGGCAATGCCAACAAAACAAATGGTGGCTAGTGATGTGGCATAGCGACTGATTGTGCGGAAGAGAAGCAAATGTATTGCGTAATGTTCCTAAAATAAAAGAAAAATAATTTCAGTTTCATATAAAAAACTTTCTTAACAATGTATCCGAATTTGCTAAATTATTAAGGGATTGTTATAAGCAAAAAAACTTTAGAACATGACTTTGAATAAAACTCGTTTTCCAACAACTACTTTATAATATTGAAATTCCATTACCGTGCTATATTTTTTCAACTAGCTTCTAAATTTTATGAGCATTTAATTTAATTCAATAATTAAAAAGTTATGAGAGCTTTCAATTATGAATTTTAATGCAATAAGTGCATGTTAAATTATCATTTCTCGTAAATATTAGTGTGGGTTGTAAACATGGTTAGAAGAATGCAAAACTTCATGGACTCATGTACAAATGTTCTCCATCCCACAAATCCTGAGTTGTAGAGTTTGGTTCCGATAATGCAGAACTTCATGGACTCATGTACAGATGTTTTCATCCCACATGTCGTGAGCTGTAGGGTTTGGTATCTTGTCAATGAATGATGAATAATTAATTGATTGTTTGATCCCCTAATAAATGATTAATCTTATGAAAAATGTCACTCGTTAAAAGAAAACCAAATTAATTGCTAATGATTGGTGATATGTTACATATTGCAAAATCCTTATCCTTGAACGGTTATTGTGGCTAGAAATTTCTTATCAAGCAATAATTTTACTCTCTTATTAACATATTACCAGATGTAGAGGAATGCTCGAGTATAACGGCTGCACCAAGTTGTTTATAAATTGTCGCCTTGGGTCGGCAAGATCTGATCCTTACGTGCATTTGCATTAAGTGTTGGAAAGCAAACTTTAATAATGTCGGCATGTCTTTACCTGATTGTTTCCCCCCATGCTTTGTAAATTTAAATGTTATTTCAATTTGAAACTTATAAGACAACTTTGCAAAGGCCCATCTACCATTCATAATTTTATTTTTTATATAAATTGATAGGTGCATCTAAAAGACACAAATAAAATTATTTTTATGAGCAAAACTCAAGATTTCAAAATTTGGGATGTTCATGAAGAAGCAAATGTTATGTGGGATAGATAAAGTAACAAACACTATAAAACAAGTAGCAAAAGATGTGCTTGAAGATCAAAAAAAAAAGTTTTTATAAATAAAAATAGTTTGTGGTGAAATAATAATGTACAAGAAAAAATAAAATATAAGAAGTTGTGTTATAAAAATTGGTTTAAATGTAAAAGCTTAGAGAACTGAGAAAAATATCAAATGGCTCGCAGGGAGTATAAATGAACAATCTGTGACGCTAAAAATTCTGTTTTTAATGATTTTTATAATAGATTAGATATTAATGATGGTGATAAAAAAAGTATAAACTAGCCAAACAAAGAGAAAAGAAAAGTAAAGATTTAACTCAAGTAAAATGTATTAAAGATGAAAATCAAAAAGTACTTTTCTTAGAAAAAAATATTTAACATAGGTGGGTGAGTTATTTTAGTAAACTTTTTAATGAAGTTTCTGAAAATACGATCGACCTTAGTGATCTTTATATCGTGAATAAAAATAAAACGTTTCATTTTTTCCGTCGCATTAGTAAAAAAGAAGTTGAGTAAACTTTAAAGAAAACCAAAGGTGAAAAGTTTATAGGACCCGATGATATCCCAATTAAAGGGTAAAAATATTTAGGAGATTTAGGAGTTTCTAGGCTTACTAAACTCTTCAATATTAATTTAAAAACTAAAAAGATGCCTGAGGAGTGGAGGAAGAGTATTTTATTCCCCATTTTTTTTTAAAAAAAGGATGCACAATAGTGTGCAAATTGTAGAGGAATTAAGTTGATGTGTCATGCTTTAAAGTTATAGGAAAGGGTAATTGAACATAGGTTAAGACGCATTACAAATATTTTTCATAACCAATTTGAATTTATGCTAGGCAGGTCTACTATGGAAGTTATACATTTATTGAGAGGTTTAATGGAGAAGTTCAGAGATAATAAGGAGAATCTACATTTGATTTTTATTGATTTAGAAAAAGCTTACGATAAGGTTCCAAGAGATATCCTTTGGAGAGTTCTTGAGAAGAAAGGTGTTGATATGGCTTATATTCAAGTCATTAAAGATATGTATACTAGAGTTGTTACTTGTGTTCAAACTAAAGGACGATTAACCAAATATTTTCCTATTTCTGTTGGATTACATCAGAGATCGACTTTGAGCCCATATCTTTTTGCTTTAGTCATGGATAGTCTTACTGGACATCTACAGGATGATGTACCTTGGTGTATGCATTTTGCTAATGATATCCTTCTCGTGGATAAAACGAGAGAAAAACCCCAACAAAAACTTAAATTATTGAGGTCTACATTAGAGTCTAAAGGCCTTCATTTAAGTAGAACTAAAATTGAATACATAGAATGTAATTTTAGTAGTAGTAGCTCTAGTGATAGAAGTGTGACTTTGGGTGATCAAATTATTAAAAGTTATGAACGATTTAGATATTTTGGGTCCATTGTTTAAAGTGATGGTGATATAGATGGGGATGTTAATAGTAGAATTCAAGTTGGTTGGTTGAAGTCGAGGAATGCTTCGGGACTTTTGTGTGATAGAAAAGTACCGCTTAGACTAAAAGGAAAATTTTATAAGACGGTGGTGAAACCTGCAATGCTCTATGGAGTTGAATGTTGGCCTTTAAAAAAGAAGCATAATAATAAGTTAAGTGTTGCCGAGATGAGAATGATTAGGTGGATGAGTGGCTTTACACTTAGAGACAAAATGCAAAATGAATATATCTGTGATAGGGCTGGTGTAGCTCCTGTGAAGGATAAAATTAGAAAAATTTGTCTTAGATGGTTTGGTCAAATTAAACGTCGACCATCTAATGATCTGATTAGGAGAGTAGATGTTTTAGATTCAACTTGCGTTAAGAAAGGCAGAGGTAGACCTAGGAAAACTTAAGCTTATTGTATAAAAAATGATCTTAATTTACTAGAACTAAATGAAAATATGACACTAAATAGGACGCAATGGAGAAAAAGGATTCATGTAGCAGACCACACGTAGTGGAATTAAGGTTTTGTTGTTGTTTGTTGTGTTTGTTATATAAATTGATAGGTTGGAGTGGTTATGGGAGATATAAGCTTGCCCTTGTGAGTAGTGATTACTGGCTCTAAGAGATTGTTTTTGTTGGAGGTCTAGCCGTGTAAATCTATAGAAGTGTTCACCATTGGAATTTAGATTAAATGTAATTGAATTCCATATAGTTGTATTTCAATGCCATTCATTGTTTGAGTTATTAAATTTTCCATAGATTATCAATAATTGTACTGAGTATTCTATGAATAAACTACTAGAATGACAAAAAAGAGACTCTTTGACAATTAATAACCATTGAATCAATATTTTTTTCCTTCTATGGAAAGAAGGCTTCTTCATGAAACTAATGCAAGCGAAATTACATTATTCAATCTTAAATTGAACTTTTGACAATTCTTTCAAAAACAATGAGTAGATTAAAATGGTTTTTTAACAAGTTGGAAGGCCTGGCCACTGCCAACCTAATCTAAGACGGTTGTTTATTGAACTAGGGATGCTTACTCCTTGCATAATCACTAATCTAAGATATATATATTGATGCATCTAATGACAGTAACGAGAATGTATTTCCTAACTACAATCTTGCCCAAATGTGTTGACATGAATGATATTTCAAGATTGTATTAAGGAATAGTAAACTAAGAACAACGAGTATTTACAAAGGTACAGGGAGCAAACAAATCACATGAAAACCCAAAATGCCACAACAAGAAAGGAGAAAAAGAATCACTAACCATGCTGCCCCTGGATCGAACCTTCCTTAGGAGCGTAGCGGAAGGATGAGAAGGATGGGAGTTTCGATGGTGCTGCGATCCCGTCGTTTCCTTCCCAGGCACCGGCGATTGTTGTGAGCGAAACCGGGATGGCGAGCGAGATAAGCGACTAAAGGAGATGGAAACTCGGGCGAAACTAGGTTTTTCGGCGAGAGGAAGTGATGAATAAATAGTGATTAATTTAATTTATTAATAATTAATTATTATTTTATATAATATTAAATTAATTATAAATAAATGATATTTGATGAGTAATAATGTCTTTCACTATATCAATTAAGAACTTATCAAAATGATATATAAAACTTGCAGCTTATACTTTTTTATTTTTAAATACCAATGAAATTTAGATATAATTTTTTTAAGAAATTTTTCTTTTTTTAATTATACTTTTTGGATTTCCCGTTAAACTTATAAAAATAACGATGTTGGACAACAATTTTCTTTGTTTGATATATTTAAACAACATTACTGTAAATAGGCAAAATAGTCACTTATCCAGAAACAGCTGCAAATCAACAGTTTTCAAACAATATAAATCAAACACTTAGCCAGTTTATCTGGATAAGCTGCTGATCAGCAGTTTATTAGGATTAGTTATTTATCAAAATCGGTTGTTTATCAGCAAGTTATTCAATGAACTACAGTTGTCTTAAACAGACCATAAGTTGCTCAAAACATGCGCGTTTGATGGTGAAAAAGTAGAAAGAAATTTTGGGAGCTCGGTACGGAATAAACAAATCCAGCCCGTCCACATAAGACCCGACCTGAAAAGAAAATCTCAAAATAAAATTTTCGGCAACGCTTGTTTGAGATCACAACCAACAAACGAGATATAAGTTTGTCCGTCAATGTAGTTGCACAAAATGTTAGATCATACATTAGCATTTCAAGACTGGTACATTACTTTCTCCAAACGGTACTTAATTCTCACGAACGGGTACACCCTTTCCCGCAGACGGGTGTTTTGAAATCTCAAATTTAAAAAATTTTCCAAACAAGTCTGTCATTTTTTCTGAACAGTACTTAATTCTCCACAAACGGGTACTCACGCTTCCTCGAGCAGGCATTTCGAAAATTGCTTTATTGCCTCAAAGTTTACCTTTTCCAAGCGTCAATGTAGTTGAAGACGATGATCCATGATGATAGCTACGATGCCAATAAAATAAAAGTACAACACATAGTTTCTTCATTTTTTTAATACAATACAGAACACAAAACTATGAAACTGTGAGAAATTGTGTTCGACTCAACTTTAGGCTCGGGCAAAAGGCAGGATTGAACAGAATTAATTCCTATTTTGAGTTCATGAACTGAGACAAATGAGAAGTGTTAAGGGGCTTCGGTTGGATTGAAGAAGAGTGTTAGGGATCAGAGCATAGAGGATCGTGTGGCTTTAGGTTTCGCTTTTGTGTGGCGGGAGCCGATTCTGAAGTTACACGCGATGATCGAGGGGTTCAGTTTTGGCATCAGCGGCTAGGCCCCGTGCATAGGCGGAATAGGGTGTACAATATGAATGATACATCTGCCTTCATGGTTTCGAATAATAGTGTGGAAGAAGGAAGATTAGAGTTTCGAGTCTTTGTACCAATATATTGTCGCTACCTTCTCAATAAGCTCTAGTTGTGATTGTATCGCGAGTGTTCGCGCAGAGTAGTGCAGAGGAAAAAAAAAGGATGGGAATTTATGGTTTTTGTAGGTCGGCGATCCCAGCGTCGCTTTCCCACTTAGCGTTAATCGCTACTATCTTACGAGAATATCAGGTAGGAAAGGGCAAGCAAGGGCTTCTAACATGAGTTTTGGGTCTTTGTACGTCGGCGATCCCTTTCTCAGTCGCGAGAGGTGGTGAGGGCTTTGGCTCTATCGTGCAAAAATTGGAGCAGATAATGGGATTTCCACAGGTCTCTGCCATATTGCAATATCATCGTTTCTTTTCCCCCTAAGAGCACGATAAAGAGTTTCGAAGAATTTGTATGTTGTGATCTCGTTATCAAGAATGGAAAAGAAGAAACTACACACTCCAATCGCGAGCAAGGAGATGACCAAGGGTAGTAAAGAAGTTGGGGAACACACAACTTTTGTCATGCTTGAAGTAGAAAGACGAGGAAGGTTTCATCATCTGAGAGCAATCCTCCTCTCTTGCGCTTTCAATTTGACATAACGAAAATGAATCCCTAAGCAAGTTCCGTTGTGGCTTTTAGATAGAACCCCATAAAATTTCTTGTGTAAATAGTTATGACGTGAGAGCGGAGGTAAGTAGGAATTAATTAATTAATTTATTTATTTATTTATTTTTACTCTCCTTTTTTTTAAAAAAAAAAATTTAGAAGTCAACACTTGTCTGCCCCTCAAAACTGCTCCAACTCTTTCACAGATACATTTGTTTCAAAATTTATCTGGAAGTGTAAAGCCATTTATCCACCTCAGCATTTCCATATCAACAACACTTAATTTTATGCTTCTCTTTTAAAGGCCAACATTCCGCACGACAAAGTATTGTAGGTCTCACCACCTTCTCATAAAATTTTTCTTAAAGTTTAAACGGTACTTATTTGTTACACAATAAGTCATGAAATGTTTATTGCGAACAGACACCGCACGTAAATTTGCGCGGTGTCCGATCTCAATCACTCAATCACTCTACATTTTTTACGGTTCAGATCGGATTTTGCGTGCGGTGTTCGCACGTAATACGGACGACGACATGAACTATATGAATACACGGCATCACCTCATTAATCAAACTATTTTTATATTATCTCTCTTAAAAAGGCTAATAATGAAGCCCGATCAAACTTTATTAACATGACTTTTGTATGTAAGAACACTAAGTTCCTTAACAAGTGTTTTTCTTATGTTATGAGTCATTTACTCTATTTTTTATTGAATGTCCAATCACCTTGCATGGACTCTTTTTTTATCACCTCCACACATTAAAATAAATGCTTGATTCCCATATATAAAACACTCTATCAACCTTAATTTCATTGTTCTTTGAACATAGAGCATGAATGGAACCATATTTAAAAGCCAATACTAAAATCGTGATTGAGTATATTTGTTCGTGATTGAACATAGAGCATTAATTTAAAATCATATTTAAAATCATGTGCGAGCCTAGAGCTTATTCGTGTTTGGCTCATTAAATCATGATTGAACATAGAGCATTAATTTCATTATTTCTTCTCCATGGCATTAATGGGTGTAAATTAGCAGAACATGTGCGAGCCTAGAGCTTATTCGTGTTTGGCTCATTAAATGTTCGGCTCTATTAGAAATTGCTCTTTAACAACGTGTTCATGTTCAACTATATTCAAATTAAAAAAAATATTTATTTTTAATAAAAACAGTTATCATGTTTTACACCAAAATGTGCAAAATTAGTTGCTTGGCAAAGCTAGCTTTATGTCACGGACAAAAAGTCACATATCGGTTAGGTGCAGAGCTGAAAATAAGTATTTAAGTTATGGGTTGTCTCCCACCCCGAAGAGCTCTTTTGGGAGGTGAGAAGTGATATTAGAGCAGATTATTATCTGTCAAGTATGTGGACTCTACATGGTCCAGTGGGACCATCGGTGAAGTTGATCCGTGACGATAGCATCACGTGATTGAATTGAGGAGAATGTCACAGACAAAAAGTCTCACATCGGCTAGGAGTAATGTCAAAAAGCAGTATTTAAGTTATAGGCTGCCTACTACCTCTGAAGAACTCTTTTGAGAAGTGAAATTTAGTTTTATAAGCTTTTCTCAAACCGATTTTTTTTATCATTCCCTCTGTGAGATTAAAATAGTTGAGATGGCTTGTAGTGAGACGAAACAAGTGGATGCATCATGGTTTGGTTGAAGTTGGCTTGCTCCTCTAAACTTTATTTTAGAGACATCAACTCATACCGCCCAAATTTTATGTACTTACATATCTAATGCTTGAAATTATATTATTTATAGACATACCACTGAAATAATTTTTAAAAATTAAAAAAAATATTGAATTTATTTAATAGCTATAAAATTATATTAAAAAAATATATAAATAGGTAATATTATTTAATTATTTTGAACTAAAATGAATCAAATAAAATAAATAAATTTTTTTATTTATTAATAAAACTTAAAATATTGTTCGTATTTAACTCTTATTAAACGAATCTAATATTTAACTCTACGGCATACTGCATACCCGTTCAGCTACGGAGACGCGGACGCTTTGTTTATTCTTTAACCTCACCTTCTAATTGAAAAATACGACATTAATGGCCAAACGATCAGATAACCTAAAACACAGAGTTTGATCTGATGCTGAAACCACATTTCCCCGTCCTGCTTCTCCTCCTACTGATATCACACCCACCATCCCCGGCCGCCGGCGCGGGTTCCGTCCTCTGCAACGGTAACCATTACACCGCCGGCGATCCCTTTGCGATCAGCTTGGCCTTCGTGCTCTCCGACTTGATCGCGAGCGGGTCGGCACGCGCAGGGCAAGACTACTACAACATCTCACCTTACCCCAACGCGTTCGCATACGGCCACGCTTTATGCTCCGGAAACCTCGCCGCCGGCGATTGCAGCGATTGCCTTCGATCGGCCGTCGGGGTTGTGAACGTAACTTGCCATATGGCAATCGGCGGCCGGGCTTCGCTCGGGGAATGCGGCGTACGGTACGAACAATACCCATTTGTCGGATAGTCTTTTGGTTTGGAGTTAACTGATTAGAGGATGTTGTCAGTGTTGTCGATGAACTGTTTGACGAATTGTCCAAAAAGGGGTATGGTCGGTTGGTATTGTTGTTGGGAGGTTTGGCAAATACCGAAGTGTGGTTGTGTGTGTGATTTGGCTTCAAGCAATGCTGTTTATATGTAGATGATATTATTATCTAGATGAATATGCATTTTTCTTAGTTGAGAAGAATAATGCTAATTAAAATGATCAATTTGATTATGATTTTTTTTTTTTTTTAAAAGAGAAACAAGCAATAATCAAGGTGATTCAGCACATAGGTCCTTCATGCTTAAGCTCGAATTGTATTCTGATTGCAGTTCTCATGCCTTTCAATTAGTCAGATTCAGTTTAGATTGTAGTTGAGTTAGGCCAAACCTTAATGCTTATAATTAAAGAAATCATTTCAAATTTTATAAACAAATGTGAGTATACAAGAATTTTCGCTAAATTTATCTTGCTTAATCACGCCCACCTGCCGAAGCGGCTGAACCAGACCCACTAGCTGAAATAGTTGAAGCGGGCCCACCTGGTTAAACCAAGTTCACTTGTCAAAGTGGTTGAACCAAGTCCACCTGACGAAGTGGCTGAATCGAGCTCATATGTTCATATGATTGTTCTCTTCTTTCTCAAAAGAGTAGATTAACCTACCTACATGAGGAAAGTTATGGGTGGACGTCATCATGACTAATAAAAAGTAATCATGATTAATAAGGGCATCCGTCAATCTTTTATTAAAGACATCGCCTAACACTTGAGTCTCAATCTTTTCACCAGTTAACATGGATGGTTTCCGTATCAGCAATGACTGATGTTTGACTGCAGTAACACAAATCTCAAAGCAAAATGAAAGTACACGACAGATCAGTCAACGAACTAAATTAATTAATCAAGAAGAAAATTAACGCCAATGCAAGGGGAATGTCACAGGACTCTGTTGAGTTGTTCGTCTAAGTGACGAGTCGATCGACATGGAGGTCAAACAAAAAATGCCCACAGGATGAACCGAACGGCAGACATCCTATCACTCAGCGAAGGAACAAATGAACTGAGGCTTAAAAATAAGTCATAGGCACACTCAACCAAGAAGCCTTCATATTATGCTACATGGATCGACTTGTCAGTATCGATCGACTTGGGTCAATGAATAAGGATCGCTGCCGTCAACGAATAATTACTTATTAACCTATCTAAATGTACTGACTGAATGAACTTAGTACTCCTGTGTTTTTTTGTATAAAGAGGGGACCTAAAGGTAATTATGTATTAAATGTATCTCCTATAACTATAAATAAGAGATTATTTCATGAGGAAAAGTCTCTATGCACTCCTATTTTTATTGTTAATCTCTTCTTACTCGTGCAACTTCTTTCTCATATACTTTATACTTCTTGGGTGTGATTTTCAAATATTTTTGGATTTAACATTCTTAAAGGTACGGTGAGTCTGGAATCATGACAACAATAAGAAGGGGAGCACAACACAATGGTAAAGCAATCTTTCAAGAAGCACAGAGCCAAGCATTAGATGTGGACAACATAAGAAAAATTTTATGACAGCGGGTAAAGGAGATGAAGGAACAGTCAATACTAGAAATGAGGGAACAAATGATAGGTGCGTTTCAAGAAGCTCTAGCTAGGGGAAGATGGAAACCACAGAGCCAAAACCCTCAAGAATAGAGTCGCCAAGAGCCCCATCACCGAGATGGACCAGCGACCAACGACAAGCAAGATGGACCGATACCCAACGATCATATATCACATCCAATAGAAGAAAGCGGTGATGATTCTCATTACTAGGATTGCACTGAATCAACCCTGGTAAGAAAACAGTGCACTATACGAACCATAGCCATTCTCCATGCTGAAATGCCTTTTCTCGGCAAGTCTTCGAGGCAGCCCCCAGAAAAGTTCAATTCTTTAACCTTCCTTCCCCAACTTCGATTCGTACAAGGGTCTCATCGACCCGATCAATCATATAGCCTCTTTTAAGTTGGCCTTCGGAATATTGAAAATCACTAATGCATGTAAGTATCACTTATTTCTTACCACTCCGATGGTTCAATGCCCTCCCGAAGGGGGTTATCTGCTCTTTCCTAGAATTCAAAAGAGTATTCGTGGCCCACTTCATGAGCGCACAAAAGCCGCAGAAGAAGTCTCAAGCTCTCTTACAGCTCAAACAAAAAGAGGGAGAGACCCTTCGTTCACACATTATAAGGTTCCAGCAGAAAATATTGGAAATTTAGAACCTAGAACCCCTCATCATGCAGGCCTCCCTAACACATGGAGTAAAACGTGAGCTTTTCATGTATGCTCTTGGCTTGTGCAAGCCAAAATCAATGGTTGAGCTACTGGAAATGGCTAGCTAGCACATCACTGCCGAATAGTATGTACTCAACGATCAGGATGAGGCCCAGAGAACAACCACTGATACTCAGCCACAAAAGACTGTGCCAGAGATGTCGGTTGGTGGGAGAAAGATGGTCCTCACCCTTCCACTTGACATTGCTATGAAAACCATCAACTGCACCGTGAAGCCAGAGAAATGTTAAGGGTAACAAGCGAGATAGACAATCTCGGTACCCCGATTAATGATCGATCTCATGATGAATGACCGCAAGTGTAGCAATAACCACTCACAAGAATTTCGATGGTTGAGCTTGTAGATGCCATCCAAGATAAATATTACTTTAAGAAACCTCAGTTAATGAGGGCCAAAAGTTCAACACAAAATCCAAACAAATTTTGCGCCTACCATAGAGACCATGGCCATGGCATAGAAGAGTGCATACACCTTAGAAGCATCGTCAAGGACTTGATCAAAGTCAGAAAGCTTAAAGAGTTTGTAATTGTTGGGGAAACAACTCACAAATAAGGAAAAGCTCTATTTGACAGCGTCTGATGAACTGGTTCGAGCAAACACCATCTGAATCGTAGGAATAATACCGGCGACGAATGGAGGCGGAGAATCTTCTCATCGATTGAAGAGAGTCCAGCTAGGAGAACCATACGCCATCGTTCTCGTTTCGCGATGAGCAACACATCCCCCAACGTGTTCATCGACGAAGGTCTGCCGGCGAGAGGCAAACCTTATAACAATGAAATTGTCATCATCGCTTTGATTAACAAATACTAGGTAGGAAACATTCTCATTGACACCGGAAGCTCGGTGAATTTCCTGTCTAAAGCGGCGTTCGATAAGCTTAAACTAGAGACGTATTAAATGACACCATTTTCTAAACCTCTCTAGGGGTTCTCAGGAGAAAGAAAGGAGGCCCTCGGAGTAATCACTCTGATCGCCACATGGGGGGAGGACAAACGTATACAATTAACAAGGACTGAAGATTTCTCATTGTTGGCACCCCGCCGATGTACAATGCCATCTTTGGCCAACCACTATTGAACAACTTTCAGGCGGTGACTTCTTCCTTCTACATAGCTGTGAAGTTCCCAAATGATGGGGGGATCATCACTATTCGAGGAGATTGTCAATATTTATTGCAGTTTTAAGAAAGATATATTTGCAAATTTATATTTTTGACTTAAACTACTTTATTTCAAATTGAAAGTGATTTATTTTTATTTATTTCTCTCATGTTAATAAGTTTTTTTTAATTCATATGGTTGATTTTTGCCATTTTTACTATTTAATTTATTAAATTCAATAATGAAGAAGGTATATTTATAATTTCTAGAGAAAATAACAAATATGCCCAAATTCACTATTAAATTCATGAATTTTAAGATTTTCTTACTGTTTGAAATCTAATTAATTATTTCGAGTCAGATTTCAGAGATTTTAAGTTTTGAAAAATTTATTTTGGTGGTTTAAACTTAATAAAGGGTATATATGTAATTTTGAGAGAAAATTACAAAAATAGACCTAATCACTTTTAAATCTCCAAAATTTACTATATCCTTACTATTTAATGGATTGTTCAAATTATAGCTTGAAAAGTATAGAAGGGTATAATGTAATATTTGGGGAAATTACCTATATACCTTTCTTTATTTTTCTTTAAATTAATTTTTACTTAATTTTCCATTTATTGATTATTAATCTTTTGCACTTAAATTCAAGTAATTTTTTTATAAAATTTTTCACTCTTCAGTTTTATGGGGTTCAAAAGTAAAGAAGAGTATATTTATAATTTTGAGGAAATTACAAATTTAACTATTTTTTACTTTTATTTTAAATAAATTTTACTATAATTTCTTTATTAATGCATTTTAAATGATTTAAATTAGGTTTTTTAATAATTTCAAGATTAACAAGTACTCAATTCTCTTTTTTTGGTAGATTTCTAATTTTATCAATTTAGCCAATTTTACTCAAATCTCATGTAATTTCAACTAATTAATTTCACCAAATCTCTTAGAGTAATAAAATTAATGAATTAAAAAATTTCATAAAACTTTATATGAACTGGCCATATGGTTGTCAAAAAAGCTCGTTCTTCGCGAACTTTTTTTGTTTGGTTCATCAATGAGTTCGTGTTTGATTCGTTCGATAAATAAACGAGAAGAACGTGAACAAATTTTTTTCATTAGGTTAGTTAAGCGAACAAAACACGAACAGTGATGTGTCAATGAGTTCGTGTTTGGTTCGTTTACACCCCTAACTGGCCAGTTAAAATTTTTTATAAAATTCAAGTTCTTAACAATTTAACAATTGCAATTTTACATTTTAGACATTTTAGTTGTTTCAAATTTAAAATCCAATTGAATTATGCTATTCAAATTGTGCTATGAATCACTGTTTTAATCCAAAATTTGAAAATAAAAGGTTAGAAATGCAAATTTGTAATTTACAAATATACCCTTCCTCTACCGAAGATGAGACCACCATTGTAATGTTTGGATCTTATGTTTCATTGATTTTATAAATTTCCAAGAAGGATTTATGATTTTCTGACTTTTTTTTATTTGTTTTATTTCTTTTATCAATTAATTACAAATTACAAAATAAACTTATATTACCTTATTAAATGTTCTTTTCTGTCCATGCAAAAATCAGGGACGCAAACCAAGGTAGAGAAACATTAGTAGCCCAAATTTCTTGAAATTTTGATTTATTTTAATTTTTAATGATTTATTATTGATTTAAGTGTTTTAAAATAAAGTCAAAAGAAATTGGGGGTTATTATGTTTTGTTTTTTTTTTTTTCATTTTTTATTGAATCTATCGGATTTTATTTTGTATTTTTGTGACTTTTTTGAATTAGTTATGAGTTTTCTAAGATGTATTCCATTTTCTATATTATTTAAAATATTTAAATCCTAATTCCTTACTTAAAACACGTCTTCTACATGGTTAGCCAGCTCAGTACCGTGTCAAAGCTTTTTCCACGCATCGCCAAGCCTCTGGGTTGCTAATGAGAGCTCCTACTGTGTCATACTGATCTGGTGTGCAGCTTCAACAGCGTGTGCTCTCCTCACTCAATCTAAGCCGCCCATTTCTAATAAAAGAAAATATATGACATCGATTCATCATCCCCACAAGGATGAATAACCGAGGTTGTCTCAACAAAATCATGTGATTCGTGTGTTTCTATGGTTGATCATCTAATCCTTCTTACTCAGAAGGATATCTATGTCCTTATGGTCATATCCAATGGCTAAGATCTAACTGCATGCAATTTTACGTCACAAAGATCCCCAAACCGAGCTCTGAATCTAAGTTTTGATCCAAACCACAATATGTGAAGGGTCTTCTTGATCCAATGTGTGTATTACCTTCGGTTTGATCCTACAAACAAGTTCCAAGCTCTAATTGAAAGCTCCAAATGCTCCTTGCACAAATTTGATTGCATCCATCCACTTGTTGGTGCAGCAATGGGATAGAGGGTTCAAGACTGGGGGGATTTAAAGAGGAATCGAATTTTAAGGTTCAAGAATGGTGATAGGATGGTTTAATTGAGAATTTAGCGTGTGGATGATAAGTTTAAGGTATGCCCTGGTTTGAGTAAGCACGGTTGGTAGTGAAAATGGTGGTTTTATGCAGTAGAAACAATGGAGAAATAGAGGTTATGGTGTTAGCTTAGGTGTATAGTTAAATTTGGCAAGGCTTTGCCAAAAATTCAATTACATAGAGTCTAAACATGTGAGGGGGTAATTATAGGCTCAAGGGCTCAAGTTGGGCTCCAAATGGGTCAAGTGCACCAATAATTGGTGGGATGATGAGCTCGCATGGTCAAATAGGCTTGATCAATGAGGATTGGCCACTTGGATGGTCAAATTTAGTTTGCTAGCAATGAAAGCATGCCACTTCGTCTTTTGAGATTGTGTATCTTGAAAGGGAAGTTTCAACGTAATTTGGGCTACCTCAATTTAAGTCACTGAGATGGTTATAATAGTTAGGGAGGTTGAAGAGGTAGCCAATAGGATTAAGCCAAGTTTGAAGGTGGTTGATTAATAATTGAAGTTCTTGTAAAGCTTCCTTAAGTGATTCTTGAGTGGAATGGGGAAGAATTTCCAAGGCTTAGAATTCAGCCTGGAAATGGCTCTTGATTGGCTTGATTAGGCTCAAGAATATTCATAAGAATTATGGGCTTGGAAGTGTGCCAAAAAAAGTTGGAAATTGTGCCTTGACATAGGCTTGTTTGGGTTGGCTTGAGTTGAATGGTTTGCCTTGGATTTTAGTTTGATTTGGATAGGATTGGCAAATGGTGGCTAAGTGGTCTGAAAGCAAAATTTCAAACTATATCCTTCAAGTCTCTTCCAATCCTTAATTTGACAGCTTTTACATGGTCACTTTTCTTTTCCTTAGGGTTAATCTCAGTGTTGTTATGAGGAGTTCTTTAGAGTCGATTATGAAGAGAGTTAGCAATCTATTCCAATTCGTTCTCTATGTTTCCTATTGTTGCACCTTGACTTTGCAATTGATTCACCATCTGCAATACAACCTCCTCCCAAGACAACATCTTCTCCCAAAATTGTGGATTAGAGTTAACCCTGGAGGATAAGAAAATCTATATTTAGTACTACCCTGGTTATTCCAATTTCCTAAGAGATTTTTCTGATTATTTCTCAATTATTGATTTCTCTCACCAGAATTGTTATTCTATTTAAAATTAGGATGGTTCTTCCAAGCTGAGTTATAAAAATTGGAATAAGGGTTATTAAGTCTATTGTTAATTGCATTTAAGGCTTCAAAATGAAGTAATATCATTACTAAGTTTATCAGTTTTTAAAGGTAAAGAATACTTAGTTAGAAATTTTTAGGCTAAATCACTCAAGTTCTAATTGATCCAGGTGTTAATGAGTTCAACCACATTTTAGTCTTATTCCTCAAAGAAAAGGGAAAAATCTTAAGTCTAACAATGTCATTTGGCACACCATTATAACGAAATGCAGTGCAAATTTCTAGAAAACTTGCTACGTGTAAATTTGGATCCTCAGAGGAGAATCCCTCAAATTGGTTATTCTGCACAATTTGGATAATAGTAGGCTTTAATTCAAATATATTAGCTTCTACGGTAAGAATTTGAATACTTAAGTAAATTTCATATGTAGTAGGATTAGTGTAATCCCCTCAATGGTCTATGCAAGTTATGATGATCATTAATAGGTATTTGGTTATCTAAATTATTTTGTTGAATGTTCGCCATTTCTTCCACAAGTTCGTGAAGTCTTTTCTGTTATGTAATTTTCTTAACGGTTCTCTCTAGTTTTGAATTGTAGGGTTCAAGTCCAACAAGCATGAGATTGATTAATTACAAAGTCATTAAGAGACTTAAATCCATAAAAAATCTTTATGATCAATGAGGATCAATATCTATTGTCCAATTAGGTGACTAGAAAGTTATTCGCCAAAGACCAAAATGCCTCTCCTGCAGAGGCTATGAATAGACGCTTCTCTTCACTTGGAAATGGGGAGCAGAAGAGAAACTTCAGAGCTAGTTCTTGAATGAAGACTCAGCGATAAGTTATGGTCTTCGTAGTCACCGACGACTATAGACCACCACCTATTAGTATGGGTGTAAGTGAGCCAAGCCAGCTCAAACTCGACTCATTAATGAGCTTGTGAGTCAAGCTTAGCTTATTTATTAAACTAGTTCAAGTTAAGCTTATGAATGCTTAACTCATCGGGTCACAAGCTCACTCAAATATATTGAGCAAAATATAATAATCTCTATCATATCCATTTTAAAAGAAAAACTGCAGCAGCAGAGCCATAATGAACCATTAATTCCAACAATAGGATCAAAAGGTTATAGCGTTGCACTCATTGGGCACAACTTCCTCGGATGACGACACTTCAAGTTGCTACCACCATTAAGTTCGAGCAAATGAGTTGAGCTCTCGAGCCCGGTAGCAAACTTATGAGCCGAGTTCAAACTAATAGTATGAGCTCAACACGAGATAGAGCTTGAGTACAAGCTTCTATTTTGATTGACGAGCCGAGCTCGAGTTCACAGTGACTCAAGCTTGGTTTGACTTGTTTACACCCTTACTCGTCGACCACCATAGACCACTATCGACTGCCCTTGCTTGCCGCTGCTGGTGACTTCTGCTTGTAAAAATGAAATCCCATATACAATTGTAAGTATATAATATGCATCGAAGACCAAATGATAACTTTCGTTATCCGCAGTCATCGATCACCATTGCAACTTGACGTTGCCGACCACCAAACACTGACAACTATTACTTACGATCATCATTGTTAGAATATGATGATTTTTTGTAACACTTGCATACTGACAAATGATATATTTGGTGAAAAATAATAACACCACCCTTCTAGTTTTGAGAGAACGATATATCTTTATACCAATACACTTATAGTTGATTACTTCTTATCATGCTACATTTCTATTATTTATGTGTTTCTTTGATCCTTGTGCAAATCGAAAGCATTAAATTATCATTATGTTGTGATAAACTATGATCTACAATAATGCCTAGAAGTCAAAAACTACTTAAAATGTATAATCTTGATATTTAAGATATGGATAAAATTCATAACATAATTAAAATTTATAAATAATTTTGTTTTAATCTTATCTTGTAAATATATGCCCATATTTTTTAAAAAAGCATAATAGTGTTGAATATCACTTTTAATATTAATTTTTTTAAAATAGTTATTTTTTTAAAAAAAATAATGCCAATTTTTTTATTAGGATATGTTTCAAAAAATGATTTTATATAAACTATATCTATCTCAAATTAAATGTCATAAATTCATCTAAATTTTGATTGATACATTCTAAACTAAAATTTTTCATTACTTTCAATATTTTGGTTGGTCTAGAATATGTACCTTCGGATGACGAGGAAACCAGCAGCCAACCAGCCAAGCGAGCTCACAAGCAGGATCATGGCGGAATTAAAGGCCGAAGAGTACGGAGCTTTCATTCAAAGATTTGACCTTTACCCTTTGCCTCGCTCCCCAGATTTTCCTTCACTACCACTTGAAGGCCTCACCTTCGCTGTCAAGGACATGTAAGCCATCATCTCCTCCTCCAAGCTCTCTTCTGAATCACCAATCCTCCTTCTTCTATGACCGAACCTCGCATTTAGCCTATTGAATGTCTTTTATACCTCGCCTTTGATTTATCCCTCTCTCGCTCTCTTCATCTGAGAAGAAATTTTAGGCGTTAAATTGTGAATGAGAGCTTGTTATTCGGATTTTGCTATTATCTGCGAGTTCTAATGAGGATTTATTTGAAAGCAGATTTGATATCGATGGCTACGTTACTGGATTCGGGAATCCAGATTGGGCAAGGACTCATATGCCAGCCACATCCACGGCGCCAACAGTTTTAGCTCTTCTCCAAGCAGGAGCTACTTGTGTTGGTAAAACGGTGATGGATGAAATGGCCTACAGGTCAGTGTGTGAAGAACCGCTTCATTTCTAACTTCATTTGGTTGTCTTTGCATGAACACTATGAACACCATGACTCTACTTTGTTTGAAGGAATTTGAAGAGAGGAAATGGAAATGGCGAAGAATTATGTTCAATTTAGTTTTCATTCACTTGTATGATTTTAGAAATTGCATATTTAAGAATGAATGTATTCATTTTTCATAGATAAATGCATGCATTCATATATTTCAGTACATTTGAACTCAAATAAAATTCTGATATAAAATACATTTACATTCTCTCCGATCCTTCAAACCAAACAGAGCCTATGAAATCAAATCGTTATTTAATGTTTTTGGGAGATCAATTCGTAAAGTTTTTTTCTGGTTCGGAATGGCTTCTGAATATTCAATTTGGGCTAGCTCCTATTTCAACTTTATATTTCAATTCATTTCATTGATGTACTTGCAAAAAATACTCACTTGGGGTTTTATAGCCACAAAGCTACCTTATGATATGATATTATACTCATAAACCAAATAAAAAGGTTAATTTATCTGTAAATCTTTTTGTATAGGTGAATATAGGCTAAAACATGGGGTTGTGCTTATATTTTTCATTTATTTGTGACAGATGAAGGCTATTTGCCAATTTTAAACAACACATCAGTTAATATGTAATTGATTTTGTTTCATTATTTTATTCCATATATTTTTATGTATTTGTGGTTAAGGCTTATTGATGTGGTATTTAAAGTTCTGTTAACATTCTTAGTTCCATTTGATTACAGCATCAATGGAGAGAATAAGCATTACGGGACACCTATTAATCCATGTGCTCCAGATCGAGTGCCTGGAGGATCTTCTAGTGGATCTGCAGTGGCTGTTGCTGCAGGCCTCGTTGATTTCTCTCTAGGTGATTATTGTTTGCTGTAAAATTGTCCTTCGTTTATTTAATACATTAAAATCATTAAAAAATCTTAGACTGTTATTGTAGTTGAATATAATCAAGCTAGAAAAGGCTAAAAGAAAGCTTCAAAACAAGAAAATCTTACAATAACATATGAGAATCTTTCAGTACGCGCGAAGAAATAATTAGGAATATAATGTTTTATTGAAAGTATTCTTCTCTTTGTAGTTAGAGACCATTTTGGTATTTTTCACCATTTATTCCTAAAAAAAGTACTAAACAATATCAGTTAGACCTTTTGGTAGTTTTAACCACTTATTCCTCCACAAAAAAATACTAAACAATATTAGTTAGAATCTACCACCTCCCCTAAGAACATTAATACAAATAAATTATTTGTATTTCTCATAACGTAAAAAATTATTTTATTTATTTTAAGTATGAAATATGAATAATTGTTCAAAGCTACATTCTTAAGATTGTTCTTCTTAATTGAATCAATTCATTATTGCTTGGTCTATCCATATTCATTTGCGTTCTAACCAAGTTATATGTTCTGAAATTACATAACAGGTACTGACACTGGTGGAAGTGTGAGAGTACCAGCATCATACTGTGGAGTCTTTGGTTTCCGGCCTTCGCATGGTGTTGTCTCCACTAAGCATGTCATCCCCATGGCTCAAAGCTTTGATACTGTTGGTACGGAGTAGAACTTGTCGTTGATAGAGTTCCTCATTGTTAACTAATCATTGTCTTAGCAGTTAAGGTTCTGATTTCATTACTAATGATTCTTTTTGTTTTGGCGGTCGACAACAACTTTGTGGACTTGACTTTTATAGAAAGTAAAGGGATTCTTGACGTTCTGATTTACATACGTTGCACACAATTTTTATGTATTCATATATCTCACACCTAAACTTTCATATTTACATAGCATTTTGTTGCTTTAAACTTGTGCATGAAAATGTGTATTTTACTTTAAAAACGATGATAAGACTATTTTTGATGTGATATTAAAAATGTGTTATGTGATGCACGCTAGAATATTCACGATGGTCGAGTAATGATTATTTATTTTCTTAGAATTGTATGAAAAACCAACAGATACTCAGGTAGTTAAAGAGAAGTAAGCAAGATGAAACACATTAACTTTTTACATGGAAAACTCTAGAAAGAGGAAAAAATCAGAGGGCCTAGCCCAATTAAATTAATCAACTATGAATGATGAGTACACATGTCTACTTTTCTCCTAATTTAAGTAGATAGAAGTACGATTTTGTAAATCTGTAATCTCACTGTAGTTTTTAGCTATAACAGGTGGGTCGTTGTGAATGTTATAGACGGTAGCTGCGGTGACAACTTATAATAAAAGTCGTAGTTGATAACCATGATAGTAGTTAGCCAGGTGGGTTGTCGATGGTTGCTTTAGATGCGTCGATTGGCCATAGATGATGCAGTAAAGAGTTGCAGGAGTTGTGGAACACGTAGGTCGTATAAGCCATAGTCGTGAGCCTCAATGAAGTCCATAAGCCGCAAGAGACGGAGACAGGAGCTGCACGAGCTGTAGACTACGTATGTCGTAATTGATCACGTAGGCTGTACTGGTGAGTAGTAATGACACTCATAGGTTGTGAGGGCCGTAGTTTGGATCTGCACGAGCATAAGTGAGGTGCGTTGTTACCCGATCTTCGAGATGCGCTGCTACACCTTTTTTTGGGTGCATTGTTACACCGTCTTTGGTTGCATTGCTGCTCCGTCATCAGGTGCGTTGTTACACTGTCTGTAGGATGTGTTGTTATACAGTCTTTCGGGTCAATCTAGTGTTCAGGATGATGCAGGTTACTTCGTACAATGATTCATCGTAAGGAGTGGGCGCCAACCGATGGTAATTGGTGGCGGCCGACAAGTGGTGGTCGACGGTGGTTGGTAGCTGTAGGAGTAGGAGACAATTTCAGCTCCTCCATGCTTTAGTCTTTTTAAGGTTTCAAGCTCTCTTTTCTCTTCAATTCTCTTAAGAGGGGGGCATGACTCTATTTACCTGATTGCAATTAATGAAGAAATATAAACCACTCTCATCAGACAGCCAGAGAGATTCCCTTGATTAGACGACGTTAAATGAACATTTGAGTGACTTAACGATGTCGGAATTGAGCGATCTTGAGCTCATTGGATTTGTCTTATCGAGACGCTCAACTTGACTATAAGATCATTAGATTCAACATTTAGTTTGATTGTCAGTTTGCTGAAATTGGAGCTTTGAATGAATTTTAATTGAAGTTTGAACATATCTTGCTCAAAAAATTATCTTAAGATATGTGTCATACCTCGAGATTCATACCAGATGATAGGAATTTATTGATGGCGTATCAATCGTCTTCCTATTTTTGGGCGAGACCAATTTCATCAGTCGAAAATATTGAAATCCTGCAAAATATAATTTGTGTTGTAAATTATATCATTGTATATTTGCTGAAAACAAATGCAACTCAGTTGGTCCGTCTTATTTGTTGTGTTTCTTTTGGCCTGGTTGGTTAGCGCACACCGACCTTACATATATATTTATTTATGAGAAGTCAGCATATACATTCATACCACCTAATTCATGTATGATGCTAGGGAGCAGGACGACCGGAAGGCTGAACAAATCGGCGAAATTAGGAATGCGGAACAACTGTATTCAATTGTTTTTATTTATTTTTTCTTCTTTACGGCTAAAAGCCGTTTCCCTGGTTTTTTTTTTTTTAATAATGAGCCTTTAATGTCAGAATTTTTTTTTGACATATAAATAGGCCAAGGAGATGATGGAGGTGGAGTCCCCATCCTTGCCTAATAGGTGTTCTGAGATTTCCCAGAAGAAGAGAGGAGAGTGAGAAAAAAATGTCTTCATCCCTGCCCATCATGCGATGAAAGATTTCTTTTTTTTCTCTCTTTTCGATCTTCTATCGTGAAGAAGGAGAAATTCATTCTAAAAGTTAACCCCGATCCTGGCCAACAGGACCTTCGGGATGTTTTTTCACGTTCTTCTTTCTGCTTGTGGTGCAGAAAAAAGTTGTCATGAAAGTTATCCCCGACCCTACCTAATAGGACTTCCAGGATTTCTTTCTGGTTGCGGTGCAGAAAAAAGTTGTCCTAAAAGTTATCCCTATTCCTGCTCAGCAGGACCTTCGGGATCTTTCGCGATTATCTTTTGTGTTGCGGTGCAGAAGAAAGTAGTCATCGTCCTTGTCTAGCAGAAGACCCGAGATCTTCTTTCTTATTGTTGAAATGAAGAAAGTTGTCACCGCCTCTACCTAGCAAATGATCCGAGTACTTTCTCGTTCCTGTCACACATTCTGGTGGTGATTCTCGTGCAGTTGTTGCACATTCCAGAGACGAAGAAAAGCTGAAGTTTTCCCGCCACACTTTGTGGGGAGATTTATGTGTCGCCGTTGCACATTCCAAGGGAGATTCCCTTGTTGCCATCGCGATTTCCGGGGGAGAATCTTATCGCACATTATGGAGGTGATGAAGAAATACTAAAGTTTTCTGCCGTGCTTTTTGGGGGATGTTTCTTTGCTTCTGTGATGGCGTTATTTGGAAAATCTCGTCCCTCTAAGGATTAGTAGAAGCACCAAAATTTTGAGGATGTGTTTCGTCATCATTTGAAGATG
>JXCR01002366.1:7831-57663 GCA_002079205.1 Phalaenopsis hybrid cultivar
TATATATATATATGTGTATATATATATATATATGTATATATATATGTGTATATATATATATGTGTATATATATATATATATATATGTGTGTGTGTATATATATATATATGTGTATATATATATATGTGTATATATAGATACATATATATGTAGATATATGTATATATCTATATATGTATATATGTATATATATGTATATATCTATCTATGTATATATGTATATATATGTATATCTATCTATGTATATATGTATATATATGTATATCTATCTATGTATATATGTATATGTATATGTATATGTATGTATATATATATGTATATGTATATGTATATGTATATGTATATGTATATGTATGTATATATGTATATGTATATATGTAGATATGTATATATATCTATGTATACATACATACATATATGTATGTACATGCATATATACATATATGTATGTACATGCATTTATATAACATATGTATGTATGTATGTATGATATGTATGTATATACATACATATATGTATATATATACATACATGTATGTATATATATACATACATGTATGTATATATATATATATATATGTATGTATATATATATATATATATATATATATGTATATATATACATCTATGTATGTATATAGATACATATATATACATACATATATGTATCTATATACATACATATATGTATCTATATACATACATATATGTATCTATATACATACATATATGTATATATATACATACATATATATATATATATAGATATATATATATATGTATATATATACATACATATATGTATCTATATACATACATCTATGTATCTATATACATACTTATATGTATCTATATACATACATATATATGTATATACACATACATATATATGTATATACACATACATATATATGTATATACACATACATATATATGTATATACATACATATATATGTATATACATACATATACANCTGCAGTGGCGTTGCCTTCCGCACCCCCAACCCACATAACGAAACTCCCCCCGATTGGACAGATTGTTCTGCTCGACTCTACTGGCTCGCTCTGTTCCACTCCAGCATCTGTCCCTTGTTTGGTATGAGTCATACCTAACAAATCTCCACCTTGACGAATATTTAGCCCTTGGGAGAAATACATCATGAAGTTTCTTACCATGTTTGTTTAGCAACTATGAATATTCAACAATTTCAAGCAATGCAAGAACTTTTTTATAGTAATTGGTTTGGTCAACATATCCATGTATTTAGTTCGCGCATGGTACACCTAGTTCTTAGCCAGACAAATGACAATTTAGCTATCACAATGCAATTGAACTCCACCTTGCTCAACATCCAGTTCCTTTACTAGCCGAGTAAGTCATAAGACTTCTTTAGCAACTTCAACTACTGTCATGTACTTAGCTTCTGTTATAGATAATGCCACAATAAACTGAATTGTTGATTTCCAACATATTGGCCCTCCACCAAGAGTAAACATATACCCAGTTGTAGACCTAATGTTATTCAAATCATTTACATAGTATGAATCCACATACCCCACAATTGAAGGATCATCCTGCTGACTGCCAAAAATAAATCCATGTCTTACAATACCCTTCAGATACCTGAAAATTCACTTGACTACTTTCCATTGTCGCCTTTCAGGTTTAGACATGCATTTGCAGACTTGAGTAAAAAAATGAGCCAAATCAGGACGAGTACATACCATT
The DNA here is from genome assembly GCA_002079205.1 of Phalaenopsis hybrid cultivar. Lineage (NCBI taxonomy): Eukaryota > Viridiplantae > Streptophyta > Magnoliopsida > Asparagales > Orchidaceae > Phalaenopsis > Phalaenopsis hybrid cultivar. Next base: position 9,562 of record JXCR01002366.1, read on the forward strand.
GCATGTATCAAGCAGCCAACTGCACTGGCATATGAAACCTTTACTATGTCTGCAATTTTTGTATCTGTCTTAGGACATTGTTCTGAAGAAAGCTTGAAATGATTTGCCAATGGAGTGCTTACAGACTTTGTTTTGCTCATCCCAAACCTGTCTAGCACTTTCTCAACATAGCCTTGTGAAGATAAACATACTCATGTTGAGCCTTTATCTCGAAGAATCTCCATTCCAAAAATTTTCTTTGTAGCGCCCAAGTCTTTCATGTCAAATTTCTAGCTCAATAAAGCTTTCAAAACAAGGACATCATGCATATTTTTTGCAGCAATTAGTATATAGTCAACATACAGTAACAGAAAAATAAAAGAATGATCATCAAGGCTCCTTACATAGACACAACCATCATACTCACATCTCTTGTAGCCAATCTGAATCATGTATGAGTCGAACCTCATGTAACATTATCTGGGAGACTGTTTCAACCCATACAATGATTTCTTTAATTTTCAAACCAAATGCTCTTGTCCAGGTCGAGCAAATCATTATGGCTGCTCCATGTAAATCTGCTTCTCCAAATCACCATGAAAGAATGCATTTTTAACATCCATCTGCTGCAGATGCAAATCCCAAATACCTACTAATGCAAGCACTGTCCTGATTGAAGTATGTTTGATCACAGGAGAAAGGATTTCATCATAATCCATCCCCTTCTATTGTGAAAATCCCTTTGCTACCAATTGAGCCCTTGAATTTTTCTCCATCTTTTTTTGATACTGTTGCTTTTCTTTTGTACACCCATTTGCACTAAATAGCCTTCTTTCCCTTAGGAAGCTGAATTAGCTCCCAAGTGTGATTTTTCTGCAAAGACTTCATCTCCTCAACCATTACACCCATCAATTTCCCTTTCTCCTAGTTGGTGATAGCTCCTTGAATGGTGACTGGATCATCGCTACTGATGAGAATTGCATAAGAGACCAAGTCTTCATAACTCAATATGCTAGGAGGCCTTATATTGGTGTGTCTCTGTCTGTCTCTTGCTAGATTGTAATTTTATAAATTATATGTATTGGAATCACCAGGTGTTGGATTTGAACCTTTAACTCTCTCAGTTGTTTTTGAATGTTGTTCTAAATCCGTCTACACTGTATTTGAATTGGAACTATTCTCCGACACCTTGTCTTGATTCTGTTGCAACATAGATTGCTCATCAAAAAATGACATCTCTATTGATCACCATCTTCTTTACAATCGGATCCCAAAACTTGTATCCTTTGACACCTTTCTTGTAGCAAAAAAAGATGCACTTCTTGGATTTTGGATCAAGTTTTGATCTTTCATCTTCAACTATATGCACATAAGCAGGACAACAAAAAAATTCTAAGTGATCAAACTTAACTGAATTACTTGTTAATATCCGATGCACCAAAAATATATGCATTTTTAGACCTATATTTAATACTCATTTTTAGTGATATTGCACTTTAAAGGAATATATTTTTCATGTTTTATTGCAGGTTGATGATTTTTAGCACTTGAAAAAGGAAGCAAAAAAGATGTAATTTGGAGTCAAAATAGTGTTTTGGAAGAAATACTCAACACTGACGACGCCAGCATGAAGGAGGAGTCCAAAACATCGGGGGCGCCGATGGTGCCATTTAACAAAGAGCACAAGAAATAATTTGGACCACGGGCGCCGACATCACCAATGTCAGTGCTGGGCGAATTCTAAAAGATTCAATGGATTTGGACACTTTTTAAACCGACATTATGCTCTATTTAAAGTGAAAGTTGATCAGAGAAAAGGGGGGCTAGTGCGTCATTGAGTTTTCTTTAGTGTTTCATTGTGTGTTTTGCTTATTGTGGTGAGTTTAAATGTGATTTCTCCTAAGAGTTGTTGGAGAGGGAGAGAAGTGAGAGATTTCTTCTTCCCTACATCTTCAAAGAGAGAATTAAGAGTCTTGTAAAGAGAGAAAGAGTTCAAGAGGAGATACAAGAGATTTGCTTTGAGAAAGAGTTAAAGATAATTAGTGTTTGTTTATTATTGTTGTATAAACTTTATTTTATTTATGAAATTCATACTTTATCGTATCTTTCTCATGAGGTTTGAGTAGTTTTCCTTATCTTTCTCCCTACTCTGAGATATGGTGAAATGAAGAGATAATTTGGATGTGCCAATTTTAAAATATTAAATAAATTGTGATGATTTTTCACTTCGTTCTTAATTTATTTTTTGATTTGGCCAATTGAAATGTTAACATCTGTTGTGAAACATACTATCTGGGAAATGGAGTATGAGTTTTACAACAAAGTGAGAATCACATTCGATTCCATGAAGGAATGTTTCGTTCATGGAATTGAGTGCAAACAAAAAGGGAAATATATATTATTGGGCGAATAATTAGAGATTCTAGGGTGGTAGACTAAATTTCCCAATTTGGTCTTAGTGTTTACAAAGTGAGAGTTAGCCTTCAGGGGAAGGGAAGTGGGAGCTCTGGAGTGAGAGTCAGTATCCTCCCAACCTAAACCATGGATTTAGAGACTAAACTTAAGATTAGCCAACAATTCTCTATAACACTTGACTAAAGGTAGAGAATTAAAATTGTTCCTATTTGGCACAAGACATATTAAAACCATTTATCTCTCTCATTAAACCAAAAACTCATTGTAGTGGGAAAGATGGTTTCTCGTATTAGATAACCTCATCACAAAAATATAGTTTGGTAGTTGTTGTTTAGCTTTGCTTTACAGTTTTGCTAGTAGTTGATAATTTAGTTCTGATAACACCCTAAACATTCGAAATTAGTGTAGTAGATTTTCTTTATTGTTGTGAATTTTTTAATTTAAATTTTCATTGTGAATTTAAACCTTCCTCGTGGGATTAATATTTAGGGATTAAACAGAAAGTCATGTTTTACTTGATAATGATATGTATACTTGCGTAGAATCTCAATATAAATTGCTTCAATTTCTTATTCATAAAATAACGAATCAAGTTTTTGGCGCCATTGCAAAGCGGAGTCAACTTTATTAATTTTACAAATCTATAATTTCAGGGATCAATACCTCTTCTGCAACTTGGTCACCCAATGATGCCCAGGGTGATCTATTGATGAGGTAGCATGCCATGCTCACAGTCTCTTTTAGGAAGCTCTGCATTCAATCTCAAGCATCTTGCCCTTTTAGTCAATGACATGTTCATCCTTTCTACAACACCATTCTCCTATGGTGTCTTGCACATTAAAAAATGCCTCTGAATCTCATGCTCCTCACAAAATTTCTAAAACTGCAAATCTATGTACTTTGTATCACTATCAGACCTTAGATACTTGATCTTTCTGTCAGTTTGGTTCTTCACCTCAGCTTTCCATAGCTTGAATTTGGAGAATACTTCAAATTTCTGCTTCAAGAAATAAACCTAAAATTTTTTGGAGAAATCATCAACAAATATAACATAATACAGAGATACTCTCAATGATGCTTCCCTGGTAAAGCCCTATACATTAGAATGCACATAATTAGGAATCGCTTCAGTTTTGTGCTTTCCAGTCATGAAACTGACTATAGTTTATTTTCCATGAACACAAAACTTACAAAAATCGAGCTTGCAGCGTTTAACACCACACGACAGATTTCTTTTATGCAATTCCACTATCCCACGTTCATTAAGATGACCAAGACACATGTGTCATGGTTTTGTATTATCATCATCTGACTGAACATGATAAACTTCACCCACAACTATACTCCCCAACAGTTTGTAGATATTACCTGCAGTTAACTTTCCTTTCATCATAGTTAGTGCATCCTTAATAATTCTGATGGTTTCCCTATCCTCATGTGCTTTAGGAATAAAACTATTTCTATGTAAAGCACCCATGAAAATTAAGTTTTTCTTCAAATCTGGAATATGACTGACATCACATAATATTATAACAGTGTCATCATACATCTTAATCCTGACTTCACCAATACCAACAATTGCAACATCTATCATCACCTAAATAGACAGAGCTAGAATTAGATGTTCTCTATGAAATAAACCACTCTCTGTTAGGTGTTATGTGATAAGAGCATCTTGAATCAAGAATCCATGCATCCATCTGAATTGTCACTCTGCACCATATTTACAGACTTTGATGATGCATCACATTTCTTCTTAGTTTGCTTCTTGAGCTTTGAACAATTTCTCTTCATATGACCTGAGTCCTTGTACTTGTAGCAATGAATCATCTTTTTGCTTTTAGACTTTGATATGGAATTTCGTCTTCCATAACCCTCATTTTCTTCCTTCCTTCCATGATCCCAATTACCTATAAACTGTCACCATGAGAGATTTCCCCTACATTCTGTTTCTGCTGGTTGTGAGCCAACAATGCTGCAGTAATCTCATCAACTTTAATAATTTCTTTCCTATGTGTTGAGTAGTCACCAGGTGTTCATAAAAAGAAGACAATAAACACAATAAAATCATTGTTTGATCTTAATCCTCAATACTCAAATCAAGCCAAGATAATTTGATTGAAGACATTCGCATGATATGTCAGATCAAAGCCTTCTTGCATCTTCAGCCCATACAGCTTTTGCTTCAGATACAATTTATTTTTTAGAGATTTGGACATAAACTAAGTTTCTAATTTATTTCATATCTCTCCTGAAGATTTTAGATTCATTACGTGACACATAACCTCATCTATTAGACATAAACGTATGGTTATTACCGCTCGTTGTTGCAATTTTTCCCAATCTTCATCCTCCATCGTTTCTGGTTTTTTTATCCGTAAAGCCTTTAAGATCCCTTGCTACGCCAATAAAGCCTTTACCTTTATTTGCTACAATCTGAAATTACCAGTTTCATCAAACGTCACCACTTCGAATTTTGTACTAGATATTGACATCTGAAATTACTCTCGCCACAAACTTTTCATGCGAACTCCTCTACCTCAGTTGCTAAATTACTCACCAAATTCCTTCGTACAAAATCCTTGGCGGAACAATCGCATGGTCGCTGAACTGAACCTGCACGTAAAAAATCACATTCCGGTCGTTCGAAGCCCTCGTCTTCGACCTTCCTGCGCCGAAACGATGTGGCCCTCACTGAACTCGTCTGTGGAATTCACCGAATGTTGCAATTTGCAAATTTACGCGCTCTTCCTGCGCCAAAGTGCCCGAAACCTAGCCAAACTTTTCTGCCAAATCGTTGAATCCTTCTTCATCCTTTCTGCGCTAATCTCTTCTGTCCTAGAACCTAGCTCTGATACCACTTGTTGAGAATTTTAGGGCAAAGAAAAGCAAGAATCGACACAAATCTAAAAGAAAACACAGAGATTTAATGAGGTTCGACAAATATGCCTACGTCCTCGAGAGCAGCGGCGACTATTCTTTAGATANTGCAAAATTGCTTAATCCTTGTAGTGTCATTAAATGAGAGACAATCATATAATATATTGGACCCCTTTTATGATTTATAAATTGGAGGGCATTTTTATACAAATGACTACTGGATCTATTCTCATAAAATTAGAGCTACTAGTGGCTTATTATTTCATTCATCTATTTTTCCGTATTCCTCTCATCCGACTAATGTTATACTTCTTAGGCATGAGTCGAAGGACATTTTAGAATTCAACACATGTTCTAAAGATAAAATATAGTAACTATAAATAGGGTGAAGTGCACTTAGCTCTAAAATGATTAGCCAAGTTATTCATATTTTGCCCATTTTTTATCTCGTCTCTTCATTAAAAGCTCAATATACTAATTATCTTATATTTTCCCCATCAAATCTCTGTCATAAATGTCGAGACTTATGGACAACCTGTCTAAGAGTAATCGATGACCAGGAAATGTGCATCGATAGATAAAAGAAACATGTGAGAATGTGTAAGGTAGCTAATATTTTTTTTTGCTTAAAATATACATGCCACACAATTCTTATATGTTTGCATATCTAATACTTAAACTTTTGTTTTCACTTTCATGACACGAAAACTTTAAACTTCATAAAATGCACCATCATTACCTTTTTTGTTTTAAGTGAAATGTAACTTTTGATGCATAAATTTATGACACAAGTGTTATAAGAGAAAATATCAAATTTTAGATGTTAGGATGTAAGCATATAAAAAATATGTGATATATATGTAAATTTTCCTTAAATATAACTATAAATGATTTGATATTGTGTCAACGTTAGCTTAATATTTGATCGAAGTAATTTGATTCAATCACTTGTCAAACCATTTTTATTTGTTTTAAACTCGGGTGCAAAATAAAACTTTGAATATGCTCTCTCGACCTTCAGTGACCATTACATAGAAATCTTTATCAATCTTATGTGGAGCATTAACTTTATGCTATATAATACTATAGCAAAAGAAAAATTATTAGGTGCGGAATTTGTGCACCTGAATCTTGCACTATTTTCATTGTATTAGCTATATCAATATAACAAATAGAATCATAATACTATTAAATCCTTGCATGCAGAGCTACTTGCGGAGTCCAATCTAGAGCTGACAAGTGGAAAGCTGAACCCACCTCCATAAAAAAAAAGAATGAAAACGCGCGACCCGACCCGACCGTGTTATAAGAATATTCCTTCGTATTATTCTGAATATTTTCCGTATTATTCATGTGTTATTGGTGTATTATTAAGTTAATTTTAAGATATTATTATTCTTTAAACAATAATATCAATAACACATGAATAATGCAGAAAATATTGTTTCAATAACACAACAATAACACACCAATAACACATTAAAAACGTGCGCCCCGACTTGACCATGTCATAGGAATATTCCCTTCACGTTATTTTGAATATTTTTCGCGTTATTCATGTGTTGTTGGTGTGTTATTGAAATGTTATTCATGCCAGAGAATATTTTTCGCGTTTTTCATGTGTTATTGGTGTATTATTCATGAATAACACTTTAATAACACATAAATAACACATGAAAACAAGAAAAATATTAAGAATAAAGTGAGGGAATATTTGATCGGATCTGGTCGCTCGTTTTTTGTCTTATTTTCATTTTTTATGTAGGTGGGCTCCAGCTTTTCACGTATTATCTCGGTACTGGACTTCACAAACAGCTCTACATTCACGAGTTCTGATATAATAATTTTTCCAAATTCTAAGCCTCCGTACTCCACATCTAATAATAACTTTAACAAAATAACTTGAATGTCTTTTCCAAATCCACGTGCATGCCATTTACTTTCAAATTGTACTATTTTCGCATTCACTGCTAGTGTACGCTTTTGACAGCGTGAAATGAGAAACATGTCATCTACATGCAAACTCAACTCAAAAGTTGTCATTTACACTACTGAAACCGTAAGTAATTATAACAAAACCAGTGCTTTTATTCCGAGAGTTTTTTACGGAAAGTACATTATAACATTTATCAGTTCGAAATATACGTTTGAAATCTTCCTTTTTTTTAAACGTTTTTAACGTCTGTAAAGCGAGTTAACACTTACGTTGCGTTAAGGGAACAGTCTGCCACATGCCATGATAGTTGCATGAAGACTCTCGGTTATAAAATTCATTAATGACAGCGTTTACTTATTGTGGCCATGCAGTCTCTTAAATTTAGGCAAAATAAATTAAGAAAATCGAAGTTAGCATCAAGAAGACAATTAATAAAACTAGTTACTGGAACTAAAAGTTCGGACCTAATTTAGTTGCCTGCATCTTTCCTTTACCTAATTCGCTTCGGTTGATGTAGACTTCTGCGGGGTTATTAGCGATGTGATCTAAATTTCATCCAATTCTTGGCATGAAGCCATTCGATTTCAACTTGAGCTGAGGAAAATTTGGCCATAAGACGGCTTCATCCAATCTAAGTATATATGCCTATTTTTTTTTAAAGCTAAAAATCAATCTTATTTTGATTAATTTTTATCTCTTAAAATAAATTATTAATTCAACATAAAATATACATACATACATATGTACATGCCTATATGTAAACTAAGGCTAGCCTATATGTAAATTAAGGCCTACTTGGTACAAATTTTCTTTTTGCTAGACTTGACTCATTTGTATGCTTATTAGTCAAACGCATAAATTGATCCAATTTTTAGTCAAGCATAAATTGATCAAATTTTTAGTCTTTGAGCTATACTCAAAGCCATAAGGCCACTCTTAATTCATTAAATTATTTAGATGAAATATCATCGTAATATATATAAATGTGTGTGTGCGCGCGCGCGCACACACACACAGAGAGAGAGAGAGAGAGAGAGAGAGAGAGAGAGAGAGAGAGAGAGAGAGAGAGNGAGAGAGAGAGAGAGAGAGAGAGAGAGAGAGAGAGAGAGAGCTTCAAATGATGATTCACGCACATAGCACATGAGTGATACAAAAATATTTATGTTGAACATGAAAGCATAAAAGATCATGATCCCTAATCAAGTTGGAAAAATCTCCCTAATTATAGTCATTGATTATTGATGGTTTTCTTTCACACAAATTCAATAAAAAAAATTTGAAGGTGATAACTTAGATCATGTGGCACAATAGTCAGAAGCATGCCTCACTTAGGAAGAAAAGAGATACTTAAATGACCTAATATTGATAAGCAACTTAAAGTGANCTGTGTCGAGGGGGTGTTTTCCCCTACACCCCGACCACATAACAAAATCCCCCTGATTGGACAGATTGTTGGGTTCCACTCTGCTGGCTCACTCTGTTTCGCTCTAGCATCTGTCCCTTACTTGGTATACGAGCCATACCTAACAGATTTTTTGCAGCATAGATTCTTGTTAATTTAATTGAATCTTGTATTGCAGTATTTATTATTCATAATGTTGCTTTTCTTTTAAATTATACGTAAATACACCTACCATTATGACAACTAGATTTTAGCATAAAAAGCATGGTTGTATGTCACTCATATTCATGATCATAACCATTATTTTAATCCAAACTGTTGGGATCTCTAGCACTCATTTGTTGTTGCAATACTATTTTTGTTGTGATCGTTAGATGATATTGATTACCCTACGGACTTATATATAACAAGTTTATGTCATCCCAATATCTTGTAGTTTATGTCTTAATTGATAGTCTTCGGTTTGATTTGTCAAACTTATTCGTTGATGTTTTCTTATAGCAGGTTCTACTAGTTTGTTTGACACACTTGTCATAGGAGAATATTATTCTACATTAGACTATATTTGTTATTTTTAATTTATTTATTAGTTATTGTATTTCTTTTTCTTTTGCAATCGCTCTTTTAATTCCCTTTTACAATTGTCCTTCTAATTTTCTTTTAATTATATTTTATTTTATTCTTTTGTTAGATTGGGATTGTGACTCTTTTTAATTTAATAAAATAAAATTTATCCATCCTTGCTCACTTTTATATTTGTACAAAAATGTTTATTTTGTGGGCCCGTGTCATTCAAGTGCATCGTTTTTCAAACCTAGGGTGTGATAGTGTGGTATCAAAGCATTTCATTTGCATTCAATATTCATATGTGTTTCATGGATATAAATTAAGATGTAGATCATTAAGTTTCTCTGTAGGATTGCACCAAGATCATCTCTTTAGGCACACCTAGCCACCACACCTTTTCATTATTGTCCATTTAGGTGCACATAGCATAGCCCTTCCATCTAGCACACCACTTACACCTAGACTATGACTTGCACCTAGCATAACATTCATACCAAGTATGAGCACTCATGCCCGACTTATCATTTATAACTAGTCGTAGGGAAATCAATAAATTGAAGGCAAAATACTTTTAGATGAGAGACTTCTCTTTATTTGCAATACTTTAATGAGCTTTTCTCATTAGCATATGTGATTAAGCAATATAAATTATTGCTTATAATTATACTCAAATGATTATGATAAGGTTATTGCTGAGATACTTTATCTTGGCTACCTAGACCATATGTAATTTCATCATTTTAAATAAGTATTATATATATATATATATATATATATATTGGTGTAAGGAGCATTATTCGGCTCCTTGCATGTTGATCCAAAAGAAAANAGCCCAAAGTTTAATATATTAAAAAGAAATAAGGATACATATAGATTGTGTGGAAGGGTCCAAGCATGACACCCTTCACCCATGATAACCAACACATACAAATGCTTCCAAAAAAGAGAAAATATAGAAAATTACTTGAGAGACCTAAAAAAATGCCAAATTATGTATTATCAGGTAGCTAGAGAGTGACCCAATTATGCTTTGCCTATGCCCCTAGTTCTATGAATAGAGATAGCTAATAAATTGGTAAGATGAGTGTCATTGCCAGTAGTAATCAAAGTATCATCCAATAAACTCCCAAGCTCGAGTCAACCTCCAGTCTTCTTCTTCCTCCTAGAATAGACCTGTCATTCCTCATTTGAAGATTGGCTTGCTTGATCAGTGGTTTGGTCTAAAGTGTGCCAGACATGTGTAAGATGTTGAACATTAAAAATAAGTGATTGTTGTACCAGTGGATCTTTTATTTGATCAAAGGAGCACTCTTGTGTGTCTATGTAAGTAAGTCTTCTTCAATAATAGTGAGTGGTATAAACACTTTTGGATCTGTACCTGTAGTATGACGTTCTTCATCAGAAGCTGTGATGTTGGGTAGAGGATCGGGTTGCACCTTCTCAGCTGGGATGGTAAGTGGTCGTTCTTTAGCGATATTCGACTTTAGATGAGGATGTAGGCGATGACAAACAATAGAACTGTGACCAAATATATTACAACAAGAGCAATAAGTAGGGTGTGGTTCTATTTCAACCTTTTGTCAATACCCGTTGTGAGTGGTTCCAATTCATACCTCATTCGGAGCTCGTTGAGTGACATCTCTCTCATCTAACACACAAGCCACAAAGGGTATGGTGACAACAAGCGTAGGACTATCAACCTTGAGAGACTTACCGTAAGCAGTTGCTAAAAAGTAGAGAATTTCCAACTTGAATAGATGTAATTTTAACCCCGAAAACTTTATCCAAACAGGAATGGTAGGGGACTCCGCTTTTGGATCAAAATTGACAGTACATTTCAGAAATTTCATAAAATAGTTGTCAATCTTAATAACTTTTTGAGAAAATATACGAGTGTAATTGACATCATGAGATAGTTGAATAAGTATATGTTAACCGTCAAGTAATCCAATGTTCCAACTGCCCAATAACTTCATGGCCTTAAAATCTTTTCTAATGATCTCAAGTTTTTGGTTTCCATAAAGGAATTTTCCCACTAGAGCAAAGCGCTAAGAAGACGCGAGAGTACTAGTTTCAACTTCAGTGAGAATAAGAGCAGGTTTTTCATTTTTTTTACCAAGCTTTTTAATAAAAATGTGACCACCTTCAAGAGCCTTGTGAAAGGATTGTGGAACATTGCAAGACTTGCCAATACGAAAACCAGGCTCTGAACTCCCAAACATAGCACTTGCATAACTCCGCTCCATCCGAGTGCAGCAGACAACGTAGCTGAACAAGTCACTGGCCAAAGAAAAATATGTTGAGATTTTCATACCTATTTTATACTAATATTGATGATATTGCACTTTAAAGANTACACATGTATGTGTGTATATATATCTATATCTATACACATGTATGTATGTATATATATCTATATCTATATGTATGTATATATATCTATATCTATACACATGTATGTATGTATATATATCTATATCTATACACATGTATGTATGTATATATATACATATCTATATACATGTATGTATGTATACATATATATATATATATATATACATATATCTATATATATACATACATACATACATACATATGTATCTCTACATATACATACATACATACATACATACATACATATGTATATCTACATATACATACATACATACATACATACATGCATACATATGTATATCTACATATACATACATACATACATATGTATATCTACATATACATACATACATACATGCATACATATATATGTATATCTACATATACATACATACATACATACATACATACATACATACATACATACATATATATATATATACATANNNATCTAGATATATGTATATATATATACATATATCTACATATATGTATATATACATATACATATATACATATATGTATATATACATATACATATATACATATATGTATATATACATACATACATACATACATACATACATACATACATACATACATACATACATANGTCAAAGTCTTTGAAAGTTGGGTGCAAGTAAATAGGGAAATAAAATTATCAGTCATAGAATTGGAGATTTTAGAGTGACAGACTAAAATCCCCAATTCGGTCCTATCGTTTGGGTGCTGAAGTATAGTTGTTAGCCCTCAGGCGAGGGGAACATGGGAGCTCCGAAGTGAGAGTCGGTATCTTCCCAGCCTAGCCACAGATTTAGTAACCAAGCATAGGATTAGTCAATGTTCTTTATGCTTGGACCAAAGGGTAAAGAATAAGTATGCTCCTATTTGACATAATACAATTCGAACTAATTCACTTTAATTTCTTGACAAGGAAGATGATGCTTTCTTATATATTGAACTTCACATTAGAAACTTTATTAGTAGAATTAGTTAATTAAGAGTTTTAAAATTATATATTTATTTCAATTGTCTATTAGTGACAAATAAGTAATTTGAACTGTATTGTTGTGATTAAGTATTGATTTTCTAAATCCTAGTTCATAGCTTCTAGTATTACTTCCTGTGGAATTGATATCCAGGACTCCATTAGAGCCCTGTATACTTGAGTGATACGTATAATTACATTGATAAGTGTGACTTTGCAATTATTGAATATTTTATACACATTTTTATCAAATTTATAACCGTTGCCAAGTTTTTGGCAACGTTGTCGGGGACTTAAATCTTCTAGCAACAATATCAAATTCTTGTATTTTTAATCATATACAAAGTCGCTGTCAAGTTTTTGGCGCCATTGCCGGGGACTTAAATCTTCTAGCAACATGATCAAATTCTTGTATTTTTAAGCATATATAAAGTCGCTGTCAATTGACACCGTTGCCGGGGAGTAAAAAAAAATCATAATTAGAGTAACGGACAAATTATGACTGTTAGAAAACTTTTACTTGAATTACAACTTATTTTCATATCTAGTTAACTGTTTTTCTGTGTATTGATTTCAATTGTATGTGTAATTTTGGACCTAAAAATCTTATACCCTACGATTTAAAATTAGAACGCACTGTTAGACGAATTGGAAAACTAAGAAAAAAACCTAGAAATCCTGACACAATGGAAAACAGCGTGAACAATCAAGGAATAGAAAATGAACATCAACCTAGACCTCTATGAGATTGTGTGAATCCTATAGCAGATGAAATTCACTTATCTATCCAAAATCTTGATGTAGTTGCTAATTCATTGGAGCTTAAACCTGCTATTATCCAAATAGTACAAAACAATCAATTTGGAGGTACACCAAATGAAGATCCTAATTTACACCTCGCTAGTTTTTTAGAACTTTGTGCTACCTTTAAATATGACAGAGTTTCGAACGATGTTGTTAGACTTAGACTTTTTTCTTTTTCACATAGGGATAAGGCTAAGATGTGGTTAAATTCATTAGCACCTGGATCTACTAGAGCTTGGGGAGAACTTTCATAGAAATTTCTATCCAAATATTTCCCTCCATCCAAAACTGTTAAACTTAGAAATGACATAACATTTGGGGAGAACTTTCACTGAAATTTCTATCCAAATATTTTCCTCCATCCAAAACTGCTAAACTTAGAAATGACAATTTGTAAGATTGATGGAGAGTCGATATATGAAGCTTGGAAGTGATTTAAAGATCTTTTTAGGAAGTGCCTCATCATTCGTTACCAGATTGGTTGATAATTCAAACTTTTTATAATGGATTAGTGGGATCATGTTCTCATCATTCATTACTAGATTGGTTGATAATTCAAACTTTTTATAATGGATTAGTGGGATCTCCCATCATTCGTTACCATACTGGTTAATAATTCAAACCTTTTATAATGGATTAGTGGGATCTCTTTATCGATTATAGATGTTGTGGCTGGTGATTCCTTAATGTCAAAACCTTTTGATGAGGCTTATTCGTTAATAGAAGAGATGACTACCAATAATTTTCAATGGACCTCTGAAAGGGAAAATCCAAAAAAAGTAGCTAGTATGCACGATTCTGATGCAATATCTATGTTAGCTTTGTAGATTGCTGCAATATCAAAGAAATTAGATCATTAAAGAATGAATTATTCTTCAACACCTACTATGATAGAAAATAATTCATCTGGGCAATTTATGGATGTTCAACCTTCGTATGAGACTTTAAATACGATTAACAATAGACCTAACAATCCTTATTCAAACTATTATAACCCAGGTTGGAAGAATCATCTTAATTTTAATTGGAATAACAATTCTTCTACAAATCAACAATGGGCAAACAACCTAGTGAACCCATTGGGAAATTCATCCAACCAAGGAAATGTTAATTATAGACCTTCTTATCCTCCAGGATTTAAAACACTCAATTTAAGGAAAAGAAGTTGTATATGGAAGAGATGATACTAAACATGGGTAAAAAATTGCAGAATCAAGGAAATCAATTACAAATTCAAGGAAACTAGTTACAAAATCAAGGAACTCAAGAATATTGAAAATCAATTGAGGCATATTGCTACTGCGCTTAGTAACCGAACATTGGGAACTTTTCCTAATACTGTGGAACCAAATCCTAAAGATCAAGGAAAAGAACAGATAAAAGCGATATAATTACGAAGTGGAAAAGAATTGGAAACAAGAGTGCATAAAGAAAAGGAAACTGAAAAAGAGAAAGTGGATATAGAGAAAGAAAAGGATCGTGGATACCCAAATTTATAATATTCACTTACACCAATGAAAATTACTATGGAGAAACATCCACCAACATTTCCTCAAAGATTGAAGCAACATCAAAAGGATAAACAATTCTCCAAGTTTTTAGAAATTCTTAAGAAATTAACGGTAAATATTCCCTTTGTAAAAGCTTTAGATCAAATGCCCAATTATGTGAAATTTATTAAAGATATTTTGAACAAGAAAAAGAAGTTCATTGATAATGAGATTGTTGCATTTAGCGAAGAGTGTAGTGTAATTATTCAGAAAAAGCTTCCTGAAAAATTAAAAGATCCAGGTCTGTTGCACTTAGCGAAGAGTGTAGTGCGATTATTCAGAAAAAGCTTCCTGAAAAATTAAAAGATCCTGGTAGTTTAACTATACCGTGTGCTATCAGTAAAAAAATTTATGGAAGAGCTTTATGTGATTTCAGAGCCAGCATTAATCTTATGCCTCCATCAATTTTTAAAAGATTAGGATTAGGAGAAGTCTCACCTACTTCTGTGACTCTTCAGTTAGCGGGTCGTTCAATTACTTATCCTAAGGGAGTTATAGAAGATGTGTTAGTAAAAGTTGATAAATTTATCTTTCTTGTGGATTTCATTGTTTTAGATATGGAGGAAGATAAAGAAATACTTATAATTTTAGGGAGACCTTTTTTAGCTACTAGAAAAGCTATGATAGATGTTAAAAAGGGAGAATTAACTATGAGAGTTAAGGATCAAGAAGTGACTTTTAACATTGTGAAATCTATGAAATACCCTGCCGTTGAAAGACATAATGAATGTTTTCACATGGAAATTAGTGAACATCTATTGCACGAACATTTTAAAGAACATTTTGAAGAGCAAGAACATTTTAAAGACAAAGATGAAATTATTTCGGAAGAAATAGAAAATGAAGAATTAAATTATGTTCAGAAAAGATTTGAGATGTTGGATATTATAAGAAATGCTGATAAGAGTCTAGTTCCATCAATTATAAAACCACCTGAACTTGAGTTGAAAATATTGCCTAACCACTTAAAGTATGTGTTTCTAGGAAACTCATCTACATTACCTATTTTTATATCTTCAGAGTTAAATGATTTGTAAGAGCAAAGACTTTTGGATACATTAAAAAGATATAAGAAAGCTTTTGGTTGGACCGTAGCTGATATTAAAGGAATCAGTCCTTCGATTTGTATGGACAAAATTATATTGGATGAACAATATAAACCAAGAGTTGATCCACAAAGGAGATTAAACTCAATGATGAAAGAAGTAGTCAAGAAGGAAATCTTTGAAATGGTTGCACATTGGAATTATATATCCTATTTCAGACAGTGCTTAGGTAAGTCCAATTCATTTTGTTTCTAAGAAAGGAGGAGTGACTGTTGAAGCAAAAGAGAATAATGAATTAATACCTACCAGAAAAACTACTGGATGGTGTATTTGCATTGATTTTAGAAAATTAAACACTGCCACTAGGAAAGATCACTTCCCTTTACCATTTTTAGACCAAATGTAGATATACTTACTGGGCACAAATATTTTTATTTTTTAGATGGATATACTGGCTACCATCAAATTTCTATTGCTCGTGAGGATCAAGAAAAGACAACATTTACTAGTCCTTTTGGAACTTTTGCTTTTCAAGAATGTCTAATTATGTAATGCACCTGCAACATTCCAAAGATGTATGATGTCCATATTTAGTAAGTTAATCGTAATGCACCTGCAACATTTTAAAGATGTATGATGTCTATATTTAGTAAGTTAATTGATGATGGATTAGTAGTGTTTATGGATGGTTTCTCTATATTTGGAATATCATTTTACGCATGCTTAAATTATCTTGAAAAAGTTTTGGAGTTATGCGAAAGAACTAATTTAGTTCTAACACATGCTTAATTTATCTTGAAAAAGTTTTAGAGTTATGCGAAAGAACTAATTTAGTTCTAAATAGGGAGAAATGTCAATTTATGGTTGCAGGAGGAATTGTGTTAGGGCATAAAATTTTGAAAAATGTATGGAAACAGACCTTGCAAAAATTCAAGTTATATCTAAACTAACACCTCCTACTAACGTAAGGTATGTAAGCTAAACCTGCAAAAATTCAAGTTATATCTAAATTAACACCTCCTACTAATGTAAGAGTGGTTAGAAGTTTTCTTGGACATGTTGGTTTTTACAGGCGTTATATTAAAGATTTTTCAAAAATTACTAAACCTTTATGCTAACTTTTAGAAAAGGACAAGAAATTTGAATTTACTGAAAATTGTTTAAATGTCTTTGAGTTATTAAAAGAAAAACTAATCACAACCCCTATTATAGTTTCACCTAACTGAGAGAAACCATTCGCACTGATGTGTGATGCTAGTGATTATGCTATTGGAGCTGTTCTTGGGCAAATGCATGAAAAGATTTTTAAAGTTATATACTACGCTAGTAAAACTCGTAATGATGCTCAAATTAACTATACTATTACTGAAAAAGAGTTACTGACTATTGTGTATGCTTTTGACAAATTTAGATCTTATTTAATTGGGACTAAATGTGTTGTGCACACTGATCACTCTGCTATTAAATATCTAATGCAAAAGAAGGATGTCAAACAAAGGTTAATTAGATGGATACTTTTGATACAAGAATTTGATTTTGTGGTTATTGATAGAAAGAGAACTGATAATCAAATTGCTGATCATTTGTCGAGATTAAAATATCATGAATTATCTGACACCGACAATGAAATTATAGATAGTTTCCCTTATGAACAACTTTATAATATTAATGAGTGGAAAATGCCATGGTATGCTGATATTGTTTATTATATTGTAAGTAATATTTTGACACATATGCTGACATTGCAACAACACAAAAAATTCATTCATGATGCGAAAGTATATTTTTTGGATGAACCTAATTTATATAAATAATGTAAGAATCTATTATGAGAAGATGTGTACCTTATGAAGAAACTGAACTAATCATTCAGAAATGTCATGATTTAGAATTGGAGGACATTTTGGGATTGATAAAACTGCTTAAAAAGTTTTACAAGCTGGATTCTATTGGCCTACTCTCTTTAGAGATGTTTACAAATACATAAAAACTGCAAGCTGGATTTTATTGGCCTACTATATTTAGAGATGTTTATAGATATATAAAAACTTGTGAACGATGTCAACGAGTAGGTAATATATCTAGAAGAAATGAAATGCCTCTGAATTTCATATTAGAAGTTGAATTTTATTGGCCTACCATATTTAGAGATGTTTATAGATATATAAAAACTTGTGATCGATGTCAATAAGTAGGCAATATATCTAGAAGAAATGAAATGCCTCTGAACTTCATGTTAAAAGTTGAGATCTTTGATGTTTGGGGATTAGATTTCATGGGACTATTTATTCCTTTCATCTGGGAACTTATACATATTAATTGCAGTAAACTACATTTTAAAGTGGATTAAAGCACAAGCTTTACCTCGTTGTGACACTAAAAGTGTTTCAATATTTTTAATGAAAAATATTTTCACTAGATACGGAATGCCGAGAGTGATTATCATTGACAGAGGATCTCATTTTAGGAATAAATACATTCAGAGACTGGCAAGAAAAGTTTAATATTATTCATAGAATCTCTACTTTCTATCACCCTCAAACTAGTGGGTTAGCTGAAGTTTCTAATAGAGAGATTAAACAAATACTGGAAGATTATAAACTCTAGTAGAATAGATTGGTCCACTAGATTGGATACTGCATTATGGGCTTACAGGAGGTAAACCCTAGTAGAGTAGATTGATCTACTAGATTGGATACCGCATTATGGGCTTACATGACTGCTTATAAAACTCCTATTAGAATGACTCCTTATAGGCTGATTTTTGGAAAGACTTGTCACTTACCAGTAGAATTGGAGCATAAAGCATATTGGGCGATTAAAGAATTCAATTATAATTTGAAAGATGTTGATGAGAAGAGATTGTTACAAATGAATGAATTGAAAGAATTAAAAAATGAATCTTATGATAACGACATAATTTATAAGGAGAACTAAAGTTATGGCATGATCAAAAGATTAACCAGAAGAACTTTGAACCAGGACAAGAATTTTTGCTTTACAATACAAGGCTGAAGTTATTCCCTCAGAAATTGAAGTCTCGTTGGTTAGGACCCTTTTCATGTGACTCGAGTTTATACTTATGGAGCTGTTGAGATTGAAGATCAAAAGACTGGGAATATATTTAAAGTAAATGGACACAGATTAAAGCCGTATTTTGAGGACTAAAATTTAAAGAGGTTTTAATGGTTAGTTAACCTGAGTAATACCTGAATAGGTCGGGCTGACGACGTTAAACCAAATGCTTTATGGGAGGCAACCCATAGTTATCATTATTTTTATTGCGATTATAGTGCTTTTATTTGAAATTATCGTTAGTTTGTGGTAGTATTGAACTCTACTACTCATATTTACCCTTGAAATATCTTAAAATTGGGATCTGAGAAAAAGGAACGCATTCAAACCATAGTGAAACTTTGAAATTTTTGCCTTGGGCGCCGACAACGGGCTTGACGCTGTGGACGGTGGGTTTTTCCTGAGAGTCCAGGCAATTAATTCTAAAGGCTCGCCGATGGCGCCATCGACGCCACCACCGACGGCGAGAACGACAGGATGACGATTTCTGGAGTTTGAAACGACAGTTTTTGGCGGGAGTTACTCCCTATAAACTTCCAAATTTTGTTCTTAAGTTCGTATTACCCCAAAAATAAATTGAAACTCCACCAAATTCATCTCTATGGCATCCAATTCCACTGAAAACCTTAGATTTTGAGTGTTTAACTGGAGAAAGTTCATTAGTTTCGAGGCGCAGCAAATCTTCAATAAAGTGCTGACAAATAGGAGATTAATCAAAGAAAGAGGATTCGTGAATAGAAGATTGAAAAATCCTTCGATAGCAATTGAAGAGATGATTGTGCAACAGCGTTGGGAAGTGTTGTGCTACACTACAACCACCGTTGTCGTTCTTGTGGTGAAGGAGTTTTATGTTAATTTGCATGGAATCAACCAGGGAGTCGTCTATGTGTGGTAGACGGATAACTTTTACTCCTGCACGTATTAATGAGTTATATATGATCGAGACTGTTCATGTCTGTCATTATTCCAACTTCATCCCGACAAGAAACATAATGAATGAGATCTACCAATATTTGACGGACGAGACTGAAGACTGGGAAATAAGAGAAAACATGTATGTTAATTTTTCTACGACACTTCTAAACCCCATTTCTAAACACTAACACTTCTTCATTTTTGCAAAACTATTACCGACGATGAGGACCGGTGAAGTTACTAAGGAAAGTGCTATTCTGAATTACTGCATCCAAATGGGACTGCCGATCGATATTGGATCGATAATTGTGAAGTTCTATTTTGGGCCTGATCGTTCATGGATCAACTTATGGGCTTGGACATCCTTCCACAATTTTCTTACCTCTGATTCAGTTCCATGTGTTCTGCAAAAATTGGAAAAAGTACTTGTACATTGGAATCCTTTGGACCCAACCGAGAAATTCCCAGCCAATGAAGATGAGAATGATATGACTATTATGGTGGATCAATCGTCTCAAAATTCACTTCCTATTCAGCCTTTAGTTCCGGACAAGACACTAGTGATCCAGCGCAGAATCAAGAAACTGGAGAAAGAGGTGCAAAATGTTATGAATGCAATTAACAATATCTCTGATTTTTTCGATCATATAGACTGGAGGATGAAAGAGCATTTTGATAACTCTGGACATATCAAAGGAAGTTTGATACGATTGATGAGGAAGATGGGATTGATAGAAGAGGACTCTACTGAAGAATTCCCATATCGACCCATCTATAACCTCTTCGTTCATGTTCAATCAATGGATGATATCAGAGGAGAAACAAGCACAAAATCGAAAGAGTAGTAGATTTACTTTGCCACCTGTATGTCTAAGTGTGTGATTTGATTTGAACTTATGTGCTTAGGTCACTTTGTAAATTTTCTTTAGATCTCACTAAAGTTGAGATTGAACAAAGGATGTTTGTTTTCAGCGTTTAGAATGTTGTGACTTGGATTGCGACGCTGAATTGATGCATTGAGGTTGAGAAAATACCAAACTTATGTGTCGTGTAACGTGTACTGTAACTCTTGGAATTTATATATAATTGTAAGGTTTTGTGTTGTGAATGTTTATTTGGGTTAGTACATCATTTAATCACTTAAAATTTATGTCTAGAACGATTGAACGGATGTCGTCGAGACTTGAAATTGATCAAAATTGCAAAAATTTGAAAATTGAACCAATTTTAAAAATCTCACTGACAGCGCCATCGATGCCACCGACAAAGAATTTTTCCTAAGACTTAGGCTATTTAATTCAATAGAACTCATTAACGGCGCTGAAGACCCCGCCGACGGTGAGATCCTGAAAAAACACTTTAAACCACGATTTTGACCAGTCAATTGCCACTATTCATCATCCCCTTCCTCTTAAAAAATGAAAATTTCAATCTAGGGCTTGAAGATCATAGATTCAGGGCGATTTCAAGGCATGTAGACACTGAATTTTATCATCTCTCGGCACTCCAACATCAAAATATATGATTTCACCTTGAATTTCTTCCACATTGAGAAGATCCAAAAAATTGAGAATGTGGATAAAATATTTGGAAGAAATTTATGGAATTTAGATTTGAACTCTTAGAGTCACTCTTGGAAGCTATTATTTAATTATTTGAAGCGTATTTTAGAATTTTTTATAATTTTGATTAGATTGACATGGCTCCACGACAAAAGATGCAACTTGAGTTTGACGAGTCACGCTTCGTCAATGCGAAGGCTCAGTCGAAATTTACTTCAGTATTTGAAGGGAAGAAATGTATACAAGATTGTGTTTTTTAGAGTCTGGGAGGAGAATTTGTACAAGTTATTACCGAATGGAGGTGGGAATAATTATGTTATACCACCAATAAGGCTGCTGTGAATATTGTGAAAGAATTTTATGTTAATGTGTTTTATTCTGAGGACGGAACCGCTCAAGTAAGGGGTTTTTATGTTGAGTTTAGTGCCGCCCGCATTAACTCATTTTATGAAGTCCCAGACTCCTATAGTTGCAATTATGAAACCTTCAGTACAATGGAAGACCCACTGAACGATGTCATCAACTTTCTCACTGATGGGAAAGGGACATGGAAGATAAAGCAATGAGAAAGGGCAAATTTTCCCGCCTCCATGTTGAATGCCACATCTAAAGCGTGGCACTATTTTATTTCCTCTACTCTATTACCTACCTATTACCATAGTGAGTTAACAAGAGATAGAGCTATTTTGAATTTCTGTATTCAGAATAATCGAACTATAAATGTGGGGAGAATTATTTATAAGAATATATTGACACGTCAAAGAGTGGACCAAGTGGAGATCTGGGACATCCTGGCCTCATATATGCACTTTGCCAACTTTCTAGAGTTGAAGCCGGAGATGATGAAGAATGGGTTTACCCTATGAAACCCATTAGTAAAGCTAATGACATATGAATCCCATGATAATGGGTTTATCCTATGAAACCCATTAGTAAAGCTAATTTGAAGACTTATGAATCCCATGAGAAATGGAGAACTTGAAGTAGGAGTCAAGAGCCTTCTACTAGTAGAGATGTCCCCTCTACAAGTTATGACCTTCCGCCTTGGGAGTATAAGTCAAGAACCTTCTACTAGTAGAGATATCCCCTCTACTAGTTATGATCTTCCTTCCTCTACCTTCCTTCCTCTAGACAAGAACCTTATACTAGTAGAGATGTCCCCTCTACAAGTTATGACCTTCCACCTTCTAGTTCTAAGAACCTTCTACTAGTAGAGATGTTCCCTCTACAAGTTATGACCTTCCACCTTCTAGTTCCGTACCCTCTCTGATTTGATGAATGAGTTGACCTTGCAGCAAAAAAATATAGACTTAATAAGTGAAAGGATGCTCTCTGATTTGATGAATGAGTTGACCTTGCAGCGGAAGAGCATAGAATTAATAAATGAAAGCCTCTCTGATTTGATGAATGAGTTGACCTTGCAGCGGAAGAGCATAGAATTTATAAGTTAAAGGTTCACGATTTAATGAATGAGTTAACCTTGCAGCGGAAGAGTATAGAGAAAATAAATGAAAGAATTGGGAGATTAGAACGTAGACATGATTATGATAGTGAGTACCTACAGAAGCATTCTAACTTTGAGATACTTACTACGAAGCTCAGGCCCGACACTACAGAGGTGTGCCTGATGTTACTTTTCCTGAATGCCCCGGTTATACTCAGTATCAGCCTAATCTACCTAGATTAGGATATAGTATGGGATTTTGATATATGATAATAATTGATGTACTTTTATTTTTGTAATTTTGTAATAGAGATAAATGTTTGTTTGTTTGTACTCTTTCATTTTTTTTTATGTTGCAATTGGATAATTTTTAATTATTATTATAAAATTTAGTGTGTTAGTTGAAATTTGCATGTGTAGTTATAATAAATGTTGATTAGTACTTTGTAAAATTGTAATATGATGTGATTTTTATTTGTATTTTAATATATTTATAATTGTTTTTTATTTAGTATTGTGGATGTGTTAGTGAAATATTGTGTTTGTATAATGTTTAGTTTTGTACTTATTTCAAAATTTCATTACCCAACAAATTCTCTAATGATTTATATGTAAAAAAACTCCTAATATTACAGACCAGTTGAAGTTAAAATTTTAAGAAGGAACTGCAAAAATTTCAGAATGATAAAAATGCCTAAAGTATTGAGGTATGATTTATATTTAGAATTTTCTTTCCACCTTTATCATTCCATATTGAAAAATTTAAGTTTGGGGGAGGGAAGAAAAAGATTAACTATTAGATGTTCTCAATTTTAATATTTTCAAAAATTATTAATATGATTTTTTGTAGTGAATTTAATTCAGATAACTGTATTTTATATATATTTAAATATTATGGTAGATTTAAAGGAATATTTTTGTAAGAAAAATTAATTTTGTAGATTAAGATATTTAGTATATGAGAATAAGACTATAGTTAACTATTTAAAGTAAAGAAAACTATATTTTGAAATATTAAGAATCTTAGAAATTAATTTGAGAAGAAAAGATTGGGGCTCAATGATGTAAAAGCTATGAAATACTTATAATGTAAAGAAGTACTTTGAGTTTCAAATTTAGGGAAAGAAATGTGATGTTCAAAATCATTTAAGGCAATCCAAATATAGCAATCCTCACTTGAAAAAGAAAAAGAAAAAGAAATGGTTGACAACAATCCCTGAAAAGAATATATATATATATATATATATACATATGATTGAAAGCAATCCAAATGAAAAAAAAAGAAAAATATATATATAAGTGAGGAGAAGCTTGAGGAGATGCCTAATCAAAATTGGCTTCATTTGGACCTACCTAAAGGAAAAACCTAAATACATTCGTGAACTTATATTTATAGATTAATATCTTTTACTAGTAGTGTTCTCATGCAGTTCCTAACATTTGAATATTCTAAGTGACTTGATATTACAACATACATTCATTCTTAAAATAAATATAAAACTAGAACTCTTAAACTTGATGACTAGATAGTCTTGTACCTATAGAGTTAATTTAATTACTTGAATTTTTTCTGAAAATCTCACTATGGTATTTACTTAAATCAAACTTGTAGTATTTCCGAATTAAAACTTTACTACAATAGCTCATAACTTTTATGCAGTACTAAATTACTTGAGGACAAGTAATAGTTAAGTTTGGGGGATTTTAACCAAAGAAAAATATGTTGAGTTTTTTATACTTATTTTATACTAATATTAATGATATCGCAGTTTAAAGAAGGGTATTTTTGATGTTTTGTTGCAGGTATGTTGAATTATGGTCATTGCAGCAAAAATATGCAAAAAGGGGCAAATTTGGAGCAAAAATGACCAAAATATGAAGATTTGAACTAGGGCGCCGACGGCGAGCCCAACGAAGCCNAATTTTTTATTGCAGGTATGTTGAATTATGGTCATTGGAGCAAAAATATGCAAAAAGGGGCGAATTTGGAGCAAAAAGGACCAAAATATGATGATTTGAACTAAGGCGCCGACGACGAGCCCACGACGCTGACGACGAGCCCAACGATGCCGATGGCGGGTTTTTCCCAAGAGTCCAAAATCAAATATTCTAGAAGGCCGCCGAAGGCGAGAACGGGGGTTCTCTTAATAGGTGCATTGAATGTGGATGATTTTTGAAGGGACGCTTAGACAACTCTTGGAAAACTCTTCTACAATTTTAAGAGAAACATTTGGGCTGAAAAAAGAGGAGCCCCATAGTGGTGTCCGCTGAGTTTTTGTTGTTTGTAGAGTGTAGAGAGTTTAATTTAGGGCTAGTATTGTAAGGAATTCTTCGAGAGATTGTAAGAGTAGAGGGAAAGTGAGAGATTTCTTCCTCCTTGTCGTTTCGAAGAAGAATTCTGTGTGCTGTAAAGAAAGGAAGAGATTCAGAGGAACTTTGAGGAGTTTGTTTGTGGAGGAATTAGAGATAAGTGGTATTTACTTATTGAAGTTTGTATGACTTTGCTTTTATATATAAGTTCTAAGTTTTTTTGTATCTTCTCCATGAGTTCTAAGTAGTTTTCTCTGTCTTTCTCCTTGTCTTGAGATTTTTTGAAATGGTGATTTGAATTGGTTGTGCCATGAGAATGTTAAAGAAGTTGTGATGATCTTTTCACTTCAATCTTAATTTACTTTCAATCTGGCCAATTGATTTGTTAAAATATGTTGAGTTTTACAACTAAAGTGAAGATTACATCCAAGATTTAGGGAGGTCAAAGTCCTTGAAAGTTGGGTGCAAATAAATAGGGAAATAAAATTATCGGGCGTAGATTGGAGATTTTAGAGTAACAGACTAAAGTCCTCAATTCGGTCATATCGTTTGAGTGTTGAAGTGTAGATGTTAGCCCTAAGCCGAGGGGAACGTGAAAGCTCCGAAGTGAGAGTCGGTATCCTCCTAGCCTAACTGTAGATTCATCAACCAAGCATAGGATTAATCAATGTTCTTTATGTCTGGACCAAAGGATAAAGAATAGGTATGCTCCTATTTGGCACAATACAATTTGAACTAATTCACTTTATCCATTCAAATAGGTATGCTCCTATTTGGCACAATACAATTTGAACTGATTCACTTTATCCATTCACTATCTTTCTTGACAAGGAGAATGATGTTTTCTTATATATTGAACTTCACATTAAAAACTTTATTAGTAGAATTAGTTAATTAAGAGTTTGTTAAAATTACATATTTATTTTAATTTCTATTAGTAACAAATAAGCAATTTGAACTGTATTGTTGTGATTAAGTATTGATTTTCTAAATCCTAGGTTTGTAGCCTCTAGTATTACTCCCGTTTGGGATCGATATCCAGGACTCCATTAGAGCCCTGTATTACTTGAGAGATACGTATACTTGCGTTGATAAGAGTGACTTTGCAATTATTAAATATTTTATACACATTTTTATAAATTCTATAATTGTTGTCAAGTTTTTGGCGTCGTTGCCGGGGACTTAAATCTTCTAGCAACAGTATCAAATTCTTGTATTTTTAAGCATATATAAAGTCGCAGTTAAGTTTTTGGCGCCGTTGTCGGGGACTTAAATCTTATAACAACAGTATCAAATTCTTGTATTTTTAAGCATATATAAAGTCGTTGTCAGTCACTATTCAGAGCTAAGGAGGAAACCAAGCTGTTTGCAGAGAAAATGAAAATAATGGCAGAAACAAAATTGTGGGAGGAGCTGTCGAGTAGAAACAGTCGCATTAGCTATCGAGCGGAATTCGCGAGCTCTAAAAGACACGACGACGACACACGACGCAACCCGACAAATGCGAGGTCGCGAAGCTCTGCCACACACTACGACGATACACAACGTACGATGCACGACATAACCCGACAAATGCAAGCCCTTCAGCCAGGTGAAGCCAACGACGAAAGATGAAGCAGTGGAAATAGACACGATATTCACACGTAACAGACGCTAGGGTTCACTGTGAGGCGAAACCCTAGCAGAGCGGACACACACACACACACACACACACACACACACACACACAAACCCTAGCAGAGCGGACGCGATATATATAATTTAAAAAAAAACATATTTTATAAGTAAAGTGCCTTTTCTAATTACACCACAAATAAAGTCAACATTTTAAAACAAAATCTATTTTCCCAAATATAATCTTGTATATATATATATAGTTTAAAATCTATTTTAAAATTATTATGGCAAGGTGATAAGTCTTAGCTCACTTAGATCCTTAGAATGGGGTAATTTCTCATGACCTTGTCAAAGTCGTATGAGCTAGCCCTTTGGCCGCACTAACTTGCACGCACAACAGTTTTAGATAAATCAAACAAAAAGGTATTTGTTTAGATTATGCTAGAGTACATTTAAGATTTTTCATGTGGCTATAGTTCCATGATATTTTATGTGTAAATACATGCCTTATGTTTTCCTTTCATATTGTGTTTGTCAGTTTGAGAATGTGCACTAGAGTAAGACATATGCAATCTTATGTAAGGAGTCATATGTTCTATAGCATAGCTTTCAAAGGTAAATAAAAAATTATGTTCCAGTGATGCTAGCTATTTAATTCCCCCCTTGGACACAAATTATTATAGATTTGTATGTATGCTCGTCTATTAATCTCTATTTTATAGGTAATAGCATCCTTTGCTTTTGTGATTTCTTATATATTTTTAATGTCCTAAGTTTTTGTTTATACTAGAAATAAGGCATGTGCATGAGTTCTAATATGTTTATTAAATATGTATAAAATGTCTTTTAATTCATATATTTTGTATGATTATGTTACACTTTCAAAAAGATTTTTGCATTGCTTTGTAGGTTCTAGCAAAAGGGGGATCAAACGGAACTCAAAATGAATAAATCAGAGCAAAGTCATGGTCTGACACCTAGGCTCCAGTCTCATTCAGATGGTGAAATACTCGAGAGCAAGGAACATTAGCGTTGCCTAAGCAGTGCCTAGGCTCCACACAACCAGCGCCTAGAATGCAAAAATTGATATACATGCAATTTGGAACAAAGCTTCGATTAAGGAACATTAGTGTTGCCTAAGCAGTGCCTAAGAAGTGCTTAGTCTCATTTAAGATTTTTGCTTTGCTTTGTCATACATGCAGTTTGGAGAATCGAGTGAGTGGTGCGTAGGCGCTAGAATGCAAAAATTGATATTTTGAGTGGTTCAAAGCTTCGATTCACCAGGAGAAGTATAAAAAGTATGAGAAAAAAATGCTAAGAGATTTTCCTGGATTTTTTTTGTCATTAAAAAAAGAGGAACTTTAAGGGAGAAGGCAGAAGAAGATCAACAACAGAAGGAGAAGTGAGATTTGAGAGAACTTGAGAGAATTTGCTTGTAGTTTCATCTTTTCTCGATTGCGAAGAAGGGAAGATAAGTTTTCTGGAGTTTTTTTTTGTGGATTTGTATTATTCTACTTTTAAGAACTCTGTAATTGAGTTTCTCTTTCAATCAAATGGGTTTCTTGGTGTGTTTGAGTAGTGAGCAATTTTGTAATTCTACCTTGGGATGGGAAAGTAAGATTGATAGATGTAAAGTTTTTGTATGGCTTAAAGCGTAAATGATTCTGATGTTGATTAACTTTCTAATCTTCATTTACATTTTAATTTGGTCATTTGATTTATTAAAATTTGTTGTGAATTATGAGTCTTGGAAGAGATCATAATAGAATCAACTAAGTTAATCACATTAGCCTAAGGCAATAGGGACATATCTTTTAGGGCAATGCAAACTTATTGGAGAATGTTGTGATTGGGTTAGTAATAAGATTTATGGAAGTAAACCTATTTGCTAGCCAAACTAGTTTATACTACCGGAAGGGAGTAAAGAAGTGTTGTGCTCCTATTTGTCACCACAATTTTCCTTAAATTATGTTCACATTCAAAAGTCTTATTTGATCCATTTCAGGAGAGAACTTTTAAGTTCTTGAAACCCTTCACATTTTTTGTTGTTAACTTAGGATTGTTTTTAAAGGATTTTCATTAAATTCAAATTTCATGTTAGGGCTGACAAATGTAAGCTAGAACTTTTCCTATTAGAGTTCATCTCATTCCCTAAGGGATTGACACACAAAATTCAATTTTATATTCTATTGATATGCCACGTATACTCGCAAGAGCTACCCGTTCATAGTAGCACTTGATGTGTGTCAAATTTATTGTCGAGGTATGATGGTGAATTAAATTAGAAAAATTTTAGTTGAACTTTGGGCCTTATATTTGAAAATTGTAGTGTTTAATGCCTCATGTATCTTTATTGTTCTATTTTTAGATATAAAATACAAAAATATCCTTCTAATTACTTGCTAATTTTGTGCACTTGCATCTTGTTTATCTTTTATTTTTTGCAAAATACTTATGACTTGTTTCTTGATTGTGTAGTTATATTGTTGAAAGTTTACTCTGTTGTTGTGTGCTTCCAATTGAATTGTGTGATATTCTCTTTAGCATAGGACTACTTGGCTAGGTGAACCTAGTTAGTGTATGCGTAGTTCAGGTTATTCAGGCGTTGAACCCTATGGCCTTGAGTTAGAGAGAACTATTAAGAAAATTAGTAAAGTAAAAAAAAATCAACAAACATTAGGAGAAATGGTTGATTTGCCACATAACCATTATGAAGTCCATGAGCAGAATAATAGACCCAAAACCTTAAGAGATTAGGTTGATTCTATGGTAGATGAAATCTACCTAAGTATCAATACCCCTGTCGTAGAAGCCAATTCATTTGAACAGAAATCCGACATCATTCAAATGGTGCAGAACAACCAGTTTGGGTGACACTTTCAGAAGAACGTAATTTTCATTTAGCAAGCTTCATAGAATTTTGCGCCATATTTTGATACAATGGTGTCTCCAACGATGTTGTAAGGTTAATCTTTTCCCTTTCTCCTTAAGGTATAAGGAAAAAAAATGTGGTTATATTCCTTAACTCTTGAATCTATTAGGACTTGGAATGACCTAGCCCATAAATTTTAGTAAAGTATTTTCCACCATAAAAAATGGCCAATCTTAGGAATGATATTACCTCCTTCAGCCAGTTTAACGTGAATCTATTTACGAAGCCAGAGAAAAGTTGAAAGAACTCCTTAAAAAGTGTCCCCCACCACACATTACATGATTGGTTGATCTTCCAGACTTTCTATAATGGGTTGGCAGGGTCCTTTAGATCGATCATAGACATAGCTGCTGGTGTTTCCATCATGTCAGAACCTTTCATTGAGGCATATTATTTAATTGAGGAGATGACAACAAATAACTTTTAATGGTCTGTTGATCAAGTAAACCCTAAGAAGGTAGCTCCTGTGCATGATACATACATTCTTTCTATCTTGACTTGTCAAGTGGCAGCTATCTTTAGGAAGTTAGCCAATTTGGTCCAAATCGACCATAAGGACCACTAGTCATAGAGGAAAATTCTTAAGGAAAAAAGGTGGATCCAAGTGCTTTGCCAAATAAGACTTTGAACGCCATCAATAATAGGCTCAATAACCCTTATTCTAATTCTTATAATCCTAGTTGGAAGAATCACCATAATTTTAACTAGAACAACAATAACCCAGGGTATGAAAACAATGGTGGGTGATAACCAAGTGACCCAGCTTAAAATTATCTATTTTTATATGTGAAACTGATAGTTTTAGAGAATTTGATCATGCTAGTGAATCTAACTAGACATGTCTAAGAGAAGATGAATTGTGGCACAAATAGTTCTAGAGATAGTGCCCTAAAAATAGGTTGCACACATCAATAAATGTAGGCAAAATTACCATATAGAACATGATCTACGTAAGAGCCATTTGTCAGCTAACATAAATGTTCTGGTTGAGGTGAAATGAAATAATTACTGTATTGTTCCATGACAAATGACTAAAGAATGTGATGAAGATACTACTTAATTTTGATGATCTAATAAAGAAATTAAATTCATCATGTTAAGAAAACATACCTGATGAATTATCTAAAATATATTAGTCTGTAGCAAAGCAAACTTATAATACATTGTCAATGGAATAGATAACAATGTGGATTATTGTACCATTAACTCCAATAGAACTTGATAAACTATTATGTGTGCACCATAAACACTAAACTTGACCATGTCATTGGGGATTACATATAGCTAACAGTAGGAGACATGTTATAATTTGAAAATGGTCTGCTATAATTGGTCATTATACCTATTCACATCCGATTTTGATGGATTCTAATGATAATGCATCTTAAAATGTATTTTCTTATTACCTTCTTATTAGCGTTTAAATTTAAATCAGTCTAAAGCTTAAAGAAACAATTAGTCAAATATAATTTAAATTTAA
The DNA here is from genome assembly GCA_002079205.1 of Phalaenopsis hybrid cultivar. NCBI lineage: Eukaryota > Viridiplantae > Streptophyta > Magnoliopsida > Asparagales > Orchidaceae > Phalaenopsis > Phalaenopsis hybrid cultivar. The sequence goes on from JXCR01002366.1 coordinate 40,858, forward strand.
TTTTTAAATTGTGTATCTGAAGTCTGAGATGTGATGTTTAGGGCCATAGATTATTTGATTGTAGGGAGAAAACATATCATTCTCTCTATACTTTAATAAATGTCATTTGCAATGATATGAGAGAACCCATTTATAGGAATTAATTTGGGAGCAAAAATCATTTGCAACACCTATATTGGAATATTGGAGACTATATAAAACAATGGAGCTATTATAACCAATCTTGAGTATAGATAGTCCTCATTTAAAAAAAAATAGCATGAGAATTTGCTTAGTGTAATGAGAGTCAACACAAATAAAAGTATTTTTTTTCTCATAATTGCACCTCAAGTAAATTTTGAATATTTTTAAATCTCCAAGTTAGGATTGTTTATGGCTGTAAAGCTAACTTTTTGTGGATATCATATATATTATGCTAAAGGCATCCAAGAAAGAATTTCAAGAAAGCAATTGAACAGAATGGCATTGGTGATGTAGAGACAATATGTCAAAAGTTACACTGGGCAAGAAATACTAATGGCATTTGCATTTTCAACAAAATTTTAACTAACATAAGAAATGCAAAACAAAAAAGTCTATGACTAGTTGATGCTAGTGATATAGCCAGCTGAAGTCTACCGCATGATGTTGGCAACATATGTGGAATAATAATGAATAACATAATAAGATGCTTTAATAGAGTTTTTCGTCATGCTAAGGGACTCTCTATTCAAGCATTGGTATGCCGCATCTACAACAACATAGTGTCATTATTTATAAGATGGTATAATACAACACATTAGCTTGAAGCAGCTAACGAGTTATATATTTCATAATCTCAATAAAAACAAGGAGTACTATCCAATGATATGAGAATGAAGGTGGAAGGTTTTCTTAACCTGGTTTCATTAATTTTTAATGAGCATGAGACCTTTTATTTTAGTTGTTGATCCTTTTCTGTAGATCTAAATCATGATGGGAGCTACACATGCACCTACGATAATTCTCAAGCAAATCATCTACCATGTCACACATCATACTTGCATTAAGCCATCAACATATCGACCACCTATCATATATATCTTAATACTACATTATCAAAAGTTATAAGGGCATATATTTAACAATGTTTTATGTAATTACTAAATGGTTACATAGCTATAACTTGTATACAAGGTCTAGCAGTAATGAGCTCACTCTGCCAAAGTTCAAATGTAGAAGTGGCAGTTCACAAATAAAATGTTGCACCAACATAATGGATGTATGGACATCAATAGGCTATAACAACTATAGATTGTGCCATATAATAAAGTACAATAGGTTAACTTGTCTTTTTAATAAAAAAGTAATAAGTAATTTATAACAATCTGAAAATTTATAAATTTCTTTTCTTTCCTTTTAAAACTATGGAATGACTTCATTTTTTATGTCTACTACATTGAAAAATGAAAGATGTACTGACTCATGTGTCAATATCATAACATAAGGATGTATTTATTCTTGACATCAGGAGCCATGAGCCATAAAAGAAGTTTTAGTTGGGCCAACACCAACTAAGATCCGCCCTAACATAGTTTCACTATGTGGATCACACAGAGACGCGCATATACATAAGATAATCACTAAATTATTCTTTTTAAAATTTCAAGAAGGGCTAATTTTATTTAAAAATAATAATAATCATCACTATTTCTTTTCTACAAGGTACTATTTTAGAAGAGAGCTTGCATCTGCTGATGGTGAGGAAATGGTAGTGTACATGTCCATATTTTATGATGGCCCTAAGAGATGCAATATGACTATGGTTGCAAGAAGGTAACATATTTTGCTTACGGGAAAGGTTACTATGACATTATATGATGTAGCAATAATATCAGAGGTCAGAGTTAACTGTCTTGTATTGATTGGATTTAGCATTATCATTATGGGTAGAGGTGAGAATCGTGGCCCAACTATTATTTTAATATGCTAAGTAGCCATATCATTCCATACATTATATACTACCTGAATAATTTAAATGTCATGAAAATGCTTTGTTTGGGACAATCTTGGGCTCAAACCTGCATACCCATTAGAAGGTTGAATTAGACATTTAGTTGAGAGTGTTACTTGGATTTATCAGATGTTTAATGAAATGGTTGTGCATAGATACTATTCATACTCGTCTTCTTTTTCTCAACACGTTTGGATCAAAGATTTATTTGCAGTGCTTCTTAGTAATAGAGAATCTGATAGTTTTTCTCATTACTCAATTGAAGTAGTAGTACTATGAAATTTTTAAAGAGAGATGAATGAAGTGATTAAGTGGTGATGTGCTAATCTGGCCAGGTGTCTACACCCACTACATGTTTAATGTTGGGACAGGTTCCACAAAGATAGACCCACACTTCGAGTCTCCTACCTCCCAGACTTTGATTGAAAGATCATCAGGTTCAGATATGTTATCCATAACACATTTTAAATAATAGATTGCATAAATTTTATACCATCAAGAAATGATAGTTGTGCTATAATATATGTGAAATGAACCTCATGTTTGTAAGCAATAAACAAGCCACATTCGAGTCTACTTAGATGCGTTTGATGGGTTGGTGTAGAGCTAGGTCTATTATTTCTTACTTAGAATTAATTAAATATACAAGCATGTATTTCTTCTTTTAACTTTCTACTTCTTAAATATTTATAAATTTGTCACCAACAAATAGCCACTAGAGATACTAGTATTATTATGTAGAATGACTCGAAGTGTCAAACAGAACTTGCACTATACATGTGGTGGTATCAGTCATGGGCTGCATAGAGCTCTAGACACATTGCTTACGAACCACACCAAAAGAGAGATGGTATGCCTTAAATTTATTTGAGATAAAACTTGTTTAATCATCCTTTTAATAATTTAATAAATTGAATCCAATCTACTTTTATAGAACGAGACCATTATGGTGATAAATGAATTGTTCCAACCATTTTTTCTGCGATCACAATGAAATTCGGACGCCGATAGCGATTGATAAGCTCGATAGGCTATGTCACCCTACATGTTGATTGGCTTACCTTTTAGATACACTACATAGAAATAATGCTACAACTGACATGAACCCTTCTCAAATACACGGCATAAAGATGATGCTACAATTGATGTTGTAGATACTCCACTCACTCATGTAAAGCTCCAACACCTACTACTTTTTTAAATATACTCTAAATATATTAATATTCTCAAGCCTAATTCTACCCCTTTTGTATTTTAATTTTCTCAAAACTAATCAATTAATTTTCTAGAGTTCTTTATATCATACTCATTATTTTCAATGGCAAAATTTTTTATTTATAACTTGACTAAAATTTAATTATTTTGATAAATTTTAAAAGCTTGTTTAAAATTTAAACTTCATATTAATTTTTAATTATATCCACTAAACCATATTTATATTTATTTCTTTATTTCTTACAAAACATGATTTTTAACTTAAAGCAATCAAATGAGGTTGTGCTACGTGCAATACCCCTTATCCTTCAATTATTTTCCCAGCGAGGCTGCCAATCATAACTTCGAAAAAATGTATCATAAAAAGGAAAAATTATTCCATACGGACGAACACCGCATGCATCTTGTATGCGGTGTCCGATCCTGACCGTAAATCAGGTGAACTACGGTCATGATATATTTTGGTGGGCCCCACCTAAAATTTTTTTTTTAAAAAAAAACTGAAATATATCCTAACCGTAGATCGTCGTGATCTACGGTAAGGTTCAGACACCGCATGCAGAGATGCATGCGGTATCCGTACGCAATAATTTCTCCATAAAAAGACCAAACTCCAATTCATCTTTAATTCTGATCCGCTAAACCTGATCCCCAAAAACCAAATCACATCCCTTCTCTACTTTTTCCCTTTTTTTTAACAAAATATAATCAAATTCATTAATTATGCACCAGCTCGTAGATCAACTATAACCAAGCAGTGAAAACTAATGTTTAGGGAAAATAACCATAGCATATTGATTAAAACTAATCATCATTGACCGTCGTACTTTCGTTTACTTTATCAACTCCACAACAAAATATACGAAAATCCCTTACAGAATTAGTCTTTAATGCTAGAACAAAAATATTTGTTATCAGTATAAATAAATAAGATAAATTCTAGTAAATAATGTATTTCATGCTGAAGAAACTGCAAGTGAGAAGTTTCTTTACAAAAGTCTTCTTCTTTGTACAGGTGAATATTTCTCTTGCTTTATCTCCTCCCATCCCTATGCCTTCTCTCCCTGTAAGTTTCATTGTCTTGGTCTCTTCTTCTTTCATAAGACCTCTCATCTCTTCCAGTCCGGTCTATCTTCGCTCTCCTCTTCTCATTTTCTCCCTCTTCCTTTCTGTAACTCTCCCTTTCATGCGCATCGGACCTCCTGTGATTTTCTCTATCTCCATTTTTCTGCTGCAACCTATCAATATGGTACTTGTCATCCCTCACACTTGGTTTCTCTTTCTCGTCTTCTCGATGCCGCCTGCTTCGATCAGCTTCATGTTTATGCCTACCTGAGCTTTTGTTGTCATGATCATGATGCCTTCGATTCTCCGACTTATGGTGACTAGTCTTTATCTTCTTCGCATGCTTTTGCTCTGCATTTTCTAAGTTCTCTTCATCAAACAGCATGTCATAACTGCCATGACATTTGCAATAATCATCAGAATAATGATGGGAAAAGAAAAAACTGAACCAAAATAGTATGGGGTGAGTTAAAACCTCCTAGGATCATGTTCACCATGCTGGGTGTTAGCATCTTTAAGAATATATTTTGGACCTTCTGGCTTCTCGTCCGGTTCATCAATACAATCTCGAGCAATGTGATCAGGAGCACCACACTTGAAACAACCATCTGTATGATTGAGATTGACATAAAAAATACAAATAAATCAATCGGCAGTAAAAAGGTAAAGAACGTATTGTATACTTTAAAAATATTATCTTGTATTTTGGTGAACATTGGCACGAGTTTTTCTTCTTTTTTTTTTATTTTTTTACCCACGAAAGTCCATAAATTGGGAGTTTATTATTAAGTAGGCGGTAATTAAATCATGGCAAGAATATGACATTGGATAAGAATGGGATGATAATTGATACACCACCAACAAATTTTCATCATCTCAAACAAATCTCAAGGCAATATTTTGAGCAAAAGATACTCAAATCTTGATAAAAAGTCATCTAGAGCTCCGATTTCAGCAAACTTATGGTCAAACTAATCTGCTCGATGAGACGAACCTAATGATATGAAAGTTAGTCTAATCTGAGTCAAATCAAGCCCAGGTCAAGTGATTAAATTATTCTTAGAATATTTCCGGACATATTTGAAAGATCAAACGAATGTCAAATTCAGCGAGTTCATAGTCGAATCGAGCGTCTCGACAAGACGAATCCAACGAGCCCAAGATTGCTCAATTCCGACATCATTAAGACACTCAAATATCCATCAAACGCCATCCGATCAAGGGAAGCTCTCCAGACCGTCCGATCAAAATGATTCATATTCTTGTATTAATTGCACTCAAAACACTATAAATAGAGTCTCACCCCTCAAATGAAATGATGAGGCTTAAAAGAGAACTTGAGGCTTTGAGAAGGAGCTTAAGTCCAAGATCATCCTCGCCATCGTCGATCGTCGTCGACCACCACTGACCGTCGACAACCACCGCCGGCCACCGTTGATCGTCATTGATCTCCGTCGACCACCGCCGACCACCGCCGACTATCATCGACTGTCGTCAGCCACCGCTGACATCCGTCGACCACCGTCGACCGTCATTGATTGTCGTCGGCTACCGTCGTTGATCTTCGCCCTCTATCAACCAACGCTGACTAAACGTCGTCAGTCGACGTTGTAACTTGGAAAGCCAGTAACTCTTTCCTGCCTGTGGGACAAGGGGCATCTGTAATCAACTTATAGTGGATTTTTACAACTGGGCCAGGCCCCGTGAGTTTTCCCCTTTACGGGTCTTCCACGTTAAAACTTCTGGTGTTATCACAACTTGATTCTTTTTCATCTGAGTGTGTGTTGAATCTTCGCGCAACGCTAAGACAATAATCCAATACTCCACCGTCGCAAATTTTCTAGCACACATCAGTTTGGCGCCATCTGTGGGAAGGTTTTAATCCCACAAATAAAGTACTTACACGGTCTACTACATGACCACCAGACACAATGTTCGTGACAATGGAGCATCCCGCTCCAACACCTATCATTCCAGGGAGCAGTCACGAAGCCAAGGGCGACATGCTTCTTCATCTTCCCTCCTTGGAAGACGCTATCCCGCCAATGAAGGTGTTTCGGGTCCTTCAATAGAAGATCGAATGCGTAGAATGGAGGCCTCAACTACAGATCCTACGGCTCCTACGCAGGGCTCAATAGTCGCTGCCTACACCATTGGATGAAATTTGTTTACCATTAACTCCGCTACGTACGAGTAATATACCGCTCGAAGGAACTCATGCCAGCCCGCCTCCTCTGGAAGTAACACGTCCCCTGTCAAGTCGTGATGTTGAACTCCTAGATACAGCAAGTTCCACTCATCCATCTCGTGCAGTTGACCCGACATCGCCACATCTTCCTGCCATTCTAGATAATGTCATTCGCAATGAACTACGACGCCTCGTCCGGGAAGAGTTCCCCTTAGAGAAAAAGGTTTGGTTCTACGCTCACCGTAACATCCATGAATCTTCTCCCTTATCGAATGTGGTCCTCAAACACCCCATTCCAATAGGCTTTAAGCTTCCGAGCATCGATACATATGAGGGGACAACTGAGTCTTACGAGCATATTGATCATTATCGAACTATCATGCACATTTAGCGTGCCTCTGATGCGCTTTTGTGTCGAGTGTTTCCGGCTACTCTTAAAGGACAAGCTCGAACTTGGTTCTACTCTCTACCGGGGGACACTATAAACACCTTTAACGAACTTGTTAAACTGTTCGCGGAACAGTTCATCGCAAATCGAAGGATCATCAAGGATTCATCCTATCTCTCGGGAATTTGTCAAAATGAAGGAGAGTCACTCAAAGACTACTTCCGCAGATTTTCTACTCAAGCCCGTCAATTTTCAGGAGTAGATCCAGAGTTACTTAGGGGGGTTTTCCTTGGGGGGCTTCGCTCAGGACCCTTCACTCATCACTAATGCGGGAGACAGCTCGTTCTTATGCCGACCTTGTCCACCGTGTTGAGGCCCAAATCACTGCAGACGAGGCCACGGTGTACATAAGGAACAATTTGAGAAATTTTGGGAAAGCACAAAGGTAACACTGAAGATAATAATCAATATTCGCAACGGAGAAAGTCTGAACAACAGAGGAATCAAAACATCCTTCCTTAATCTGCAGGCCAACGAACTGAATATCGACCCAAGAAAGAGTATACACCACTCAACACATCACGTGCTAACATCTTAATGGCTATCAAAGATGAGCAAGCCGTTAAATGGCCTCACACCCTAAAACCTAACTCAGGGAATCAAGAACAATACTGTCATTTTCATCGAAGTCGTGGCCACTCCACTGAAGCGTGTAAGCAGCTCAAGGAAGAGATTGAAAGATTAATTAAACAGAGATATCTTGGTCGATTTGTACAAAACAAACCAGCGGGTATCGATAATGCTCCTACTGGGGGCAATATACACCAAGGCAGGGACATTGGGGTCACCCAGTCGTAGGAGAAATTCAAACAATTGTTGGAGGCTCATCGCTGATTGATCAAGTCCTTGTCACTGTACCAGGTGAACCAATGCAGAAGAAATTACGCCTCGAGCCTATAACTTTTGATGATTCCGATTTGGAAGGAGTTCGAGTCCCCCACCAAGATCCTCTCGTAATTAGCGCAGGAATTGGTGAGCCCTGCTATAACATAAAGAGGATCTTGATCGACAATGGGAGCTCTGTCGATGTCTTGTTCTTATCAACTTTCCTTAGTTTGGGATTGACAAGGGAAAGACTTCAACCTGCATCCGGACCATTATATGGTTTTGATAATCGACCGGTGAGGGTCGAGGGAACAATAAATCTCTCTGTTGTCTTGAGAAATTTTCCTCAACAGATAAACCACTCAGTTCAATTCATCGTTGTCAAATCAGAATCGGCATATTACATATATAAATTGAAAAATAAAAAAATTAAGCTAAAATTGGATATTTTCGGACGATGACATTGGACTTGCCCGAAAATACGGGGGCAGCTGATACACCACCAACAAATTTTCATCATCCAACACGAATCTCAAGGCAATATTTTGAGCAAGAGATACTCAAATCTTGATAAAAAACCATCCAGAGCTCTGATTTCAGCAAACTTATGGTCAAACTAATCGGCTCGATGAGACGAACCTAATGATATAAAATTTAGTCTAATCTGGGTCAAATCAAGCCCAGATCAAGTGATTAAACTATTCTTAGAAGATTTTCGGATATATTTGAAAGATCAAACGAATGTTAAATTTAGCGAGTTCATAATCGAATCGAACGTCTCGATAAGATGAATCCAACGAGCCCAAGATTGCTCAATTCTGACATCGTTAAGCCACTCAAATGTCCATCAAACGTCATCCAATCAAGAGAAGCTCTCCGAACCATCCAATCAAAATAATTCACATTCTTGCATTAATTGCACCCAAAACACTATAAATAGATCCTTACCCCTCACATGAAAGGAGGAGGCTTAAGAGAGAACTTAAGGCTTTGAGAAGGAGCTCAAGTCCAAGATCATCATCGCCATCGTCGATCGTCGTTGACCACCACTGACCGTCGACAACCACCACCGGCCACCGTTGATCGTCGTCGATCTCCATTGGCCATTGCCGACCATCATCGACTGTCATCAGCCACCGCTAACCTCCGTCGACCACTGCCGACGGTCATTGATTGTCGTCGACTACCGTCGTTGATCTCCGCCCTCCGTCAACTACCGCTGCTAGACATCGTCAGTCGACGTTGTAACTTGGAAAGCTAGTAACTCTTTACTGTCTGTGGGACAAGGGACAACTGTAATCATCAACTTATAGTGGATTTTTACAACTGGGCCAGACGCCATGGTTTTTCGCATTTATGGGTTTTCAATGTAAAAACTTCTGGTGTTATCATAGCTTGATTCTTTTTCATCTGAGTGTGTGTTGAATCCTCGCGCAACGCTAAGACGATAATCCAATACTCTACCACCGCGAATTTTCTAGCACACATCATAAATAATAGAAATGATCATATAAATTTCACTATAGGAAAATAAAATCATGCTTTTGATGAACAAATGTAAAACATGTAATGAGAACAACGAGCAGGTAAAAGAAATAAGTATCAGCAAACAAGGCTATTAGAGAGGAATTTTCCATACGGAGTACATACGCAACTCTACATGCGGACTCCATTAATATGCCGCCATGCGTGTTATAACGAGCACACCTAATAAAAATTATAAGTGGAACCACGAAGGTTATTGGAGTGGAACCGCAGAGGTTATTTAGGAGGGTTATTAGGGGGTTATTGAGGGGTTATTGGGGCATTAACTCCAATAATGTCACAATAACCCCTCAATAATCCCCTAATAACCTCCGTGGTTCCCCTCTAATAACCTCCTAATAACCTCTGCGATTTCATTTCAATAACCCTTGCATTAACTCCTGCAATAAACACCCAATAACCACCCAATAACCTCTACGGTTTCACGTCAATAACCCCACAATAATCTCCACGTAGCGGCGTATTACTAGAAGTCCGCACGCAGAGCTTCGTCCGGACTCCGTATGGAAAATTTTCTCATTAGAGAGACTGGATGGCCAAATAATACTATGAAAGAGGACCATTCATTCCAATATTTAGAAATTACCTTTCGTTGACCTATTGCCATGCCTATAATGCCTCCATAATCTAGCAACACTTTGGCTGAAATCAACACGAATCCTTCGGTCATCTATTAGCGTATTGTCCATCTGCTAAGCTCAGTGAAATAAGTCTATAAAAGAAAACAGAGATCCTGAATATTAATATCTAGCAAGCTTCTTTAGGAATCAAATGTCGCGGAAATTATTATCCAGAGTGTACAGTGAAAAAGTAATAAACAGAAGGCAGCCTAAGATAAACCAAGAAAATAAAATTAAAAACTAATGCGACTAGATGAAGCAAAGCAAAACAATGAAAAAAAAAAGAATGCAGACAAACCACAACGAACAGAAATTGAAGATATTGTATTTAAATTTACCGGAGCAATAAAACAGAAACAAATATACCTTGAAATATGCACGTTCACAGGCCTCCTTGGTCTCAAATTCTGAAAAAAGGATAGCAGAATAAATATAAAAAAGATAATACTCCCCGCTGGAAATGTCGGTAGACAGCATAAATTTAACACAATAGTCGCATCAAGACCATCACAAAACAAAATTGGCGGGAGAACATAAAATATAGTCAATCTCAAGCACATTTAACAGACCCACTTATTAGTTTGTTTCATGTCCACAAGAAAAGGTTAAGCTATACTATAATAGCAATAATTCAGAACACCAACTTGGCAGTTGAATGAATTGTAACCATTTAAAAATACTTCCAGAGAAATCGATTCTGAAAAAATCATAAAATAAAAATAATGCAAAAAAGTAAGAACTGATCAGTGGCAAGCAACCACAAGTGGGAGTTAAAGAGAAGAAATTGAATTCTTTAATCCTAGGATTTAATTTGGTCAAGAGAAGTTGAGAGGAAAAAAATACTGTTTATCTGATAATTATATCATAACGGTTTGGTTTGATTGTAATGCATGAGAGCTTGATCTGAACCCAAAAAAAAAACAGTTATAACATAAGCATCTTTCTCCTGAGGAAACCCAGTTAAGAAAAACTAAAACTGAAGTATACATGACACCATTTAGAATTCCTAAAAAGGTGTTTCAAGGATCGGATCTAGCTGGAAGAGGTTGTTGAATAATAGAAGGAAGAGAATATGTGAAGTCAGTGGAAATTGGAAGGGGATTAAAGATGTTTGGCTGTTGTTCGGGCTGAAAAAATCAGGGAGAACAGCGAATGAGAACAACTGCAAGGAGCGGTGATGCGGGAGAGCATGTTGGGATCCCACGATCCCATTTCTGCAGGATTCGTGGGATCGCAGAAAGCCCGCGATCGTGGGAATTGGCAGAAGAGCCCCCAATTTTCAATTTATGCAATTTTTTTCCTTTTATTCTTTTCTAATTTCTTTTGCATTTCTCTATTTCTAATTAGGTAACCATTTATATGTTGTTTCTTGTTTACGATCACTTTTGGTTATTGTATATGTTTTGGATGCTTTGTTCTCCATTTTATGCTCTTTGGATGTGATGTATTCTTTCCTTTCGCAAGTGGTGTGTCTATATCATGCTCAAGAACAAGTAGTGGATCCCCCTCACCGATAATACCTCACCATTTCACATTTATACAGCTGTTTTCAGTCCAAACTGCCGCTGAGAGTGCTGCTAACTGCTGTCCAACAGCTGGTTTCCACCGTCGAGCGCATCAAACCCCTTCCCAAACACTTTCATCAGCCCATATTATCATTCCATTGCTATTCCACAACCACCTACCCGCTAAATCCCTTCCCTGAATACCTTCTAAGCACCTTAGAATGGTATCATTTGGTATTAGATTTTTTAGGGTCTTGTCTTTCTTGTACCAATCCAAAATTTAAAAAATATATATTCTCATCATACTCAAGTCATTCCTACCGCAATGCCTAGCCCCAATCCTAAATTTTCAAAATCTAACATTCTCACCTTCACCAAAAACCCACTGTCACCTACCACTAAAAAATAAGCAACCAGTTAAACTTGATTTGCAATCCTACATCCATCAAAACTCGAATCAGGAGCAAAGGACACAATGCCGCTTAACAAAAATCTGTAAGCTAATGTCTAGGAGCTTACTATAGAGGATATGCAAATCTTTAACTGCAACAAAAATTAATTATCACTGAAAGAAGACACTGAAGAGGTCACCCATAGCCACAATAATGACTTGCCAGATCAAGAGGAGGAAACAATTCCCTTCCACAAGGTAGTTTCCAGTGATGAAGAACCAATGCCCCCATTGATTTGATATGGAATATCAGAAAAGCCAGGATTTTAAAGTGAAGATTGAATTGCCAAATTTTGACGAACGCATGAATCCGGGCGAGTTCATTGAATTTCTCCAAACAATATAATCGAATTTTAAGTACAGGGAAGTTTCACCTGATAGAAAATTCAAGCTAGCAACTATTAAGTTAAGGAAGAATGAGTCATTACAACAACAATAAGAACAACCCTTTATCCCATTAGGTGGGGTTGGCTACATGAATCATTTTTATCAATTTTGTCTTATTGAGTGTCATATTTTCATCTAATTATAATAGATTAATATCATTATTTATACAATAAGCCCTAGTCTTTTTATGTCTACGTCTGTCTTTCTTAACAAAAGGAAGAATGATTCTTTGTGATGGCAAAATTTGAAATTCCTAAGCTAGCGAGAGGAAAAAAGAAAAATCGTAACTTGGTCTAAAATGAAAAGAAAGATGCAAAGTCCCTGTCAGCACTGATACATTACAAATAAAATGTGTTCTTGAAACTTCATCACTTACAACAAAAAGATCTTTTAGTAGAGGAGTGCACCGCTGAGTTCGAGTAGCTTATATTGGAGTGTGAACTAGTGGAGCCCGAGAAGTACACCATAGCCTGACATCTAGGGGATTGAGACCGTCTATTAGCAACGTGGTACAATTTTAGCCCTATTGGACATTACATGATATCCAGACTCTAGCCCTAAAGGTGTAAGAGATAACAAAGCAATATTAGAAACACGTGATGTGTAGGAAAGAATGCTTAAATTCCTTTACGTTTTACACATGTTTATGGATGAAATTTCATTTTAAATAAAGTTATTTTCATGTTTTTTTTGCAGGTACAATAAGATAATTGAAGTGAAGCAAATTAGAGGAAACTTAAAGCAAAAGAGCATGCAGGAGACTGGCGCCTAGGCTCCAGACCATTGGGCACCTAGGCGTTAATCTCAGTGTTGGCAAACCAAGAGGATGGTGCCTAAGCGCCTCCCACTTGGCGCCTAGGCGCCACCCACATGGCGCCTAGGAGCCCATACTAAACTTGGCATATAGACAGTCTGGCGCCTAAGCGCTAGCAAATGCCTGAGGTAGTTTTTAGCAGTTTGATCACCTGTTGTGGGGAGTTATTTAGACGTCGAAAGAGGCTTTGCATGAGAAGTTTTAAAGCTATATACATGTATGTAAAGAAAAGGAGAGGCTTGCTGATGGATTAAAGGATAGTGTGTTTATTTAGTGTATTGGTGAGGAATTGAGTTGTAAAGAGAGGAGCCATCAGGAGAGCAACAAGGAATCAGAGCATCTTTGGTGGAGCAGATTCAGAGCTTTGTAAAGAAGAGAAAAATAAGTGTTGTGTATTTGATTATTGTATTTTTGTAAATACAATATTTAGTGGAACTCTGTTGTTATTAATGAAGCTTTGTGGAATGTTTTTCATGCGTTCTCTTTCTCTTACCTTGTGATGACTGAGTGGGATGTGTAGGATTCTAAAATGCTTTTAAAATTATTTTTAATTACTTAATGTGATGATTAACTTTCATATCTCCATTTACCTTTCATACTGGTCAAGTGAAATATTAAAATCTGTTGTGAGCCATAATGACTGGGTAGAGCTATGGTAGAATCAATTATGTTAATCATGTTGAACTGCGGAGTATAGGTTGATATGCTTCATAGGGAGATGGAAATATTAGAGAAACATTCTTTGATGGGTTCAAAACAAGATTTAAAAAATTAAAGTCGTTTTAACCGATCTTCTTTAAGCACTTGAAAGAGGGTAAAAAAGAGAATTGTTCCTATTTGTCACTAGCTAAATTTACAATTAACACTTTACATTTCTTTTACTCCACGTAAATCGTTACAATGGAGGGTAACTTTATAACTTGATATTCATCAATTCAACTGGATTAAGTAGGATATCCGAAGGATTTAAACTTTAAAATTGTTAGCCATATTGTAGGATTAGTTTGTAGAACTTTTAACCTAATCTAAATTCCAGGATGTGAACAAAACTACCAGGCTAGAATTTTTCCCAAGTCTAATTCCCTTGTTCCCTATAAGATCGACATTCGAGACTCAAAAATAGGATATTACTGATACAACAAACATTTGCGTGAACCCCCAGAGTATGAGTGCACCTGAAGTCGGTATCAATTTTTTGGCATCGTTGCCAGGGAATAACGGTGTAGTTAACCTATGAAAATTTTAGTTGAACTTTTACCACTTATACATAAAAATTGTAGCGTAAAATGTTTGTTTGTAATCACACATTGGTTTGTTTTAATAAATAAAAATTCAATAATATTTTTTGTTTGATTTGTTTGATTTTTGTGAATCTTACCTAGTAGAGTATTTAGTTCTTTTGTGCGTAGCTCAGGACCTATTGGAGTTGAACCTTATGAAACTAAGCTAGAGAGAACTATTAGGAGAATTAGAAAACAAAGAAGACTTCAAAAACTTGTAAGAGAATTGGCGAACAACCCACAAACTAATTTAGAAACTCATGAACCTATTCATGATCACCATGATGCTCATAGATCATGCACTATGATAGATGAAAGGTATTTAAGTATTTAAACCCCTAATGTAGAAGCTAACACATTTGAACTTAAACCTGCAATCATCAAAATGGAGCAAAGCAACCAAGTTGGGGAGCCCGTTTGAAGATCCTAACTTACACTTAGCAAGTTTCTTAGAACTTTACGCTACATTCTGTTATGACATATCCAATGACACTGTTAGGCTTAAGGTTTTTCCTTTTTCACTGAGAAACAGCCAAAATGTGAATAAATTCATTAGCACCTTGACAGATTAGGACGTGGGGTGACTCAGCCCAAAAATTCCTAGCTAAATATTTCCTAGTTTTAAAAATGACAAGACTTAGGAATGATATTACTTCATTTAGTCAACATGAATGTGAGTCAATATATGAAGCTTAAGAATGATCTAAGGAACTACCTAGGAAGTGCCCCCATCATGCACTGCCTGATTGGATGATTATTCAGACTTTTTACAATAATTTATTAAGATCCCTTAAATCCATTATGGATGCCGTTGTTGGTATTTCGCTTATGTCAAAGTCATTTCAAAAGGCTTATACTCTAATTGAAAAGATGACCACAAACAATTTTCAATAGTCTTCTGAAAGAGTGGACCCCAGGAAGGAAGTCAGTGTACATGACACTGATGTGCTTTCAATACTAACTTCTCAGGTAGTAGTCATATCTAGGAACTTAGACCAATTTGAAATGAATCAACCTCAATGACCACCAGTAATTGAGGAAAACTCATTTGGACAACTGGTTCATGCTAATATTTAATCATTTGAGACCCAAAATGTGATTAACAACAGACCTCTCCAATTTCTATAACCCAGGCTAGAAGAACCACCCTAACTTTAACTGCAACAATAATTCTGGTGGAAGAAACCAACAATGGGGGAATAATCTAGCAAACCCTTTAAAGAATTGGAACAACTAGGGTAGTACCAACATAAGACCTTCTTATGCTTCAGGATTCAACTCTAACCCACAATTCAAAGAGAAAAGCTGAAAGAAATTGTATTGCAGATGAGGAATCAATTACAAAGTTAAGATGCAGCTATTTGGAACGTATAGAACCAGTTGGGTCAGATTGCTAACTCACTTAGCAATCGATCTCAAGGAACTCTTCCTAGTAACACTGAGATCAACCCTAAAGAGAAGAATAGTGAACATGTAAAAGCTGTTCAGTTAAAGAGTGGAAGAGAATTAGAGGATCTGGTTTGTAAAGATTATGAGATTGAAAAGGAGACTAGAACCAGAAAGACCTTCATAAGATATTTCCAAAGACTTTGAAAAATCAATCTCACCAACTAAGATTAATATTGAAAGACCACCACCAACATTTCCACAGAGACTCCAGAAGCAAAAACTGGACAAACAATTTTCTAGATTTTTGGAATAACAACAACAACAACAAAGCCTTAATCCCACTTCGTGGGGTCGGCTACATGAATCCTTTTTTTCCATTGTGTATTATTTAGTGTCATATTTTCATTTAGTTCTAGTAAATTAAGATCATTTTTAATACAATAAGCATTTTTCTCCATTGAGTCATGTTTAGTGTCATATTTTCATTTAGTTCTAATAAATTAAGATCATTTTTTATACAATAAGCCTGTCCTATTTAGTGCCATATTTTCATTTAGTTCTAGTAAATTAAGATCATTTTTTATACAATAAGCCCATGTCTCCTATGTTCTACCCCTGCCTTAACACAAGTCGAATCTAAAACATCTACTCTCCTAATCGAATCATCAGATGGTCGACGTTTAATGTGACCAAACTACGACTTTCTCTAATTTTGTCCGTCACAGGAGCTACCCCAACCCTATCACGAATATATTCATTTTGGCTTTCTCTAATTTTGTCTGTCACAGGAGCTACACCAACCCTATCACGGATATATTCATTTCGAACTTTCTCTAATTTTGTCGTCAAGATGGTCGACGTTTAATGTGACCAAACCATCTAAGATGACTTTCTCTAATTTTGTCCGTCATAAAATGGTCGACGTTTAATGTGACCAAACCATCTAAGACGACTTTCTCTAATTTTGTCTGTCACAAGAGCTACACCAACGCTATCACAAATCTATTCATTCTGCATTTTATCTCTAAGTGTAAAGCCACTCATCCACCTAATCATTCTCATCTCGGCAACACTTAACTTATTACTATGCTTCTCTTTTAAA
>JXCR01002366.1:57807-110472 GCA_002079205.1 Phalaenopsis hybrid cultivar
TCATTTTGGACAACAAACCCAAGATATCTAAATCGTTCACACCTTTTAATAATTTGATCACCCAAAGTCACACCCTGTCACTAGAGCTATTACTAATATTCAGTTTTAGTTCTACTTAAACGAAGGCCTTTAGACTCCTAATGTAGACCTCCATAATTCAAGTTTTTTCTGGGCTTTTTCTCTCGTGCCTTTAGACTCCAATGTAGACCTCCATAATTCAAGTTTTTCCTGGGCTTTTTCTCTCGTCTTACCTTTAGACTTCAATGTAGACCTTCATAATTCAAGTTTTTCCTGGACTTTTTCTCTCGTTTTATCCACGAGAAGGATGTCATCAGCAGCACTATAGCTATTACTACTAAAATTACATTCCATGTATTCAGTTTTAGTTCTACTTAAATGAAGGCCTTTAGACTCCTCCAATGCACCTCCATAATTCAAGTTTTTCCTGGGCTTTTTCTCTCGTTTTATCCACGAAAAGGATATCATTCCAATCTAGATTTTTGGAAGTATTTAAAAAATTGACGATTAACATACTTTTTTGTTGAGGTATCAGAACAAGTATCTAGCTATGTAAAGTTCATGAAAGAGATTCTTAATAAGAAGAGGAAGTTTGGAAACGATAATACAGTAGCACTCAACGATGAGTGTAGTGCTATCATACAGAAAAAGCTTCCTCAGAAGCTTAAGGATCCTGAGAGCTTCACTATCCCTTATGCGGTTGGAGAGAAATTTTATGAGAAAGCGTCATGTGATCTTCGTGCTAGTATAAACCTTGCCACTTTCTATTTTCAAGATGTTAGGATTAGGAGAGGTGTCTCCTAGCACTGTGACCCTTCAATTAGTTGATCGATCAATCACTTATCTAAATGGGTTATAGAAGATATTCTTGTAACGGTGGACAAATTTATCTTCCATGTCGATTTCATTCTATTAGATATGAAGGAAGATAAAAAAATTCTCATAATATTAGGTAGATCTTTCTTAACCACTAGTCGAGCCATGATTCGAGTGCAAAAAGGTAAATTAACTATGAAGGTAAGTGATCAGGAGGTAATTTTTAATGTACTAAAATCTATGAAGTACCCTTCCGAAAGAAATGAAGATGCATAATTTCGGGTGGATTTAATTGATTATTTTTGTAGTAGCCATTTTCGAGAAAACTGTGAAGTCAAATTAGTAGAATCAGATTTGGATGAAGAGAATTTGACAAACTCTAGGGAAGAATCAACTCTATTGATTAATGATAATTCAAAAATTGTTAGGAAGATGTTTGAAATTCTAGATATAATAGAAAATAGTAAACTTCTTATATCTTTTATAGAGAAACCCCCTGAACTTGAGATAAAAGTGCTTTTCAAATACTTAAAAAATACTTATTTGGAGAAGTCAATTACAGTACCAGTTATAATATCCTCAGATTTGACTAACTCACAAGAGAAACATTTAATTAATATTTTGAGGAATTATAAGAAAACTTTCGAATGGACCTTAGCAGATATAAATGGGATTAGTCCTTCATCCACGGGGATTGAGATTGTTTCTTGGAAACATGATATAATTGTAGCTCTATTGGACATTACATGATGTTCATACTCTAGCCCTGAATGTGGAGAGATAACACAACAATAGATCCACAACATCTTTAAAAAAAAATTCAACTATGGGATTAAGCAACAAAAGTACACCCAAAGGAGCACAAAAGCTAAGCCCTCTAAAGGAGAAACCTGTACAAAATAAAAAAAATGTGGAGAACAATAGTATTCATAAGTATTTCCCAGCCAGAAAGAATTTTAAGTACATGATTTTCGGAATAATACGTTTGATTGCCCGAACAAAAGGGTGATATCTTTCACTGGGCAGAGTGCAATGGACAAAGAGTGAAGATCCAGAACAGAATTGAGTAACAACTTGCAGCAATTAACAAGCAAGAAATGCTAGTGATTCAAACTAAAGCCCATCAGAGAGACCCCAACATAATGAGCCTTTGTTGTCTAAATAGTAGTGAGTCTGAAATAATGGGAGTTCATATAGAGTTTGAGGATGTAGTGCCATGAACAATCTTCTAACAAACATTAAGAGGGGCATCAGCAAGATATGCATTGGTTGTCCAAAAAAGACATGAGTTCGAGGAGCCGATACCAGACACATTGCAATCCCAGAAAAGAGAATTTTTCAAGATTTTTAGACAAATAGTTTACCTCCTAAGTTACCATTGCTGAGGGAGGTCCAATATGTCAAAAATGAGGAAGTTCTCAACTATTTCTGGAAGACTGTATGGAGTAATATGGGTGTTAAAATTTTAATTCAGATCAACAATATCATCCCAGACAGATGGTTATATAAGAGTGTTGAGACTTTATTTTGAAAAATACTACAAGTGTTTTTATGGGAAAAAACATCTAACAGTGAGATCCAGGCTCTTCCTTAAAATAAAACTCTCATAACTATGGAGAAAAATGTGGGACTATATGTTGGGATCTCGCGATCTTGTTTCCTCAGGATTTTGCGATCTGCAGGTTCTGTTGGATCGTAGAAAGCCCACAATCACGGGAATTGACACAAGGGCAGTCGATCTTCAATTTATGATTTTTTTTTCATTTT
This sequence comes from Phalaenopsis hybrid cultivar, assembly GCA_002079205.1. NCBI lineage: Eukaryota > Viridiplantae > Streptophyta > Magnoliopsida > Asparagales > Orchidaceae > Phalaenopsis > Phalaenopsis hybrid cultivar. The sequence goes on from JXCR01002366.1 coordinate 60,409, forward strand.
TCTTTTTCGGCTGGTTTTCTATTTCTCTAATTCTAATTAGGTTATTTTCCATTATGGAACTAATTATATGTTGTTATTTTCTGATTTAGAATGACTTGGTTATTGACGTTTGGGAGACTTTGTTCTCCATTTTATGCTCCTCAGAGTGTTGTATCATTTCATTTTGCAAGTAGTGTGTTTGTTTCATGCTTAGTAACATGTGCTCGCTGCCCATACCTCACTACTTTGCATTTCTACAGCAATTTTTCAGTCCAAACAGCCATCGAAAGTGCTGCTACCTGCAGTCCAATAGCCAGTTTTCACCGTCAAGCACAACATATCCCTTCCCAAACACCTTTGCCCATAATATCATTCTGTTGCTACTCCACAACCACCTCCTTACTAAATACCTTAAAAATCCTCTACACGCTTAAGAAAGCTATCATGCGAAAGCTAGGGGAGATCCACACCCTAGTCCAGAATAAGCTGCAAAGACAACTTGCACGAAAACACATGATATAGCATTCCATTAGGTAGAAAACAAATAAGTATCCAATAGCTTAAAACAAATACACGTCTACAAAAGCTCATAAGCAATATGCTTATTAAGATATAATTTTCTAATTATAACTCAAAATATTACAAATAGGGGCCCCATAAGACCCACAATAATCAAGAGAGGAAATTTTCGTGCTACTGAACTCTCAGGAAGAAAAAATTCCATCCATCACACACATTCAGATTGTTGGGATTCTCCCGCATCACTCTTTCTGAGTGTGAGTTGTCTTCTCCTCTAGAAGCTTTTGGATCTGTGTAATAATGTGTTAAGTCAAGACATTACACATAAAAATATAGTAGTCTCCCAAGAGATCATACTTATATGCATGGTTATTGAAGTTCTTAACAATCATGAATAGACCATCACCTTTAGGATGAGCTTTCTAAATGACCATACATGAAACCTCTCATTCTTCAATTTGAATGTTACCTTCTTCGAAAACTATAGCTATCTTGCACTTATTAGACTATTTCTGATACTTTGTATTACACTTGATAATTTCATTTCTCACCTTCTCATATAAGATTTAAATCTTAAAGAGGTTGTGACCTATGGATTGACTGGTAGATTAATTGTAATAAAACTCAACCCAAGCAAAGTTCAAATCCTCCTATCTGATATTCTTGCCCACAAATCACACGAGCAGTTTCCCCAAACTTTGATCTGCCACCTCGATCAATCCAACTGTCTATGACTCCACTATTGGACTAAACAAGAGTTTTATATCTAACATATCGCATAAAATCCTCCTAAAGTGATTCAAAAATATGTAGTATGTGGAACTTCTATCATCTTGCGGCACGATAAAAAGTGCATTGTCTTAGAGAAGCGGTTTACTCTGTTGGGTTCATGGAAGGCCTGCAACGAAGTTCAAGATCACATCCACCAACGTTAACTCTGAGACGGGAAGGTAGTGTATAAACTCGTATTTTATATCCTATATTGTTGAACGTATCTCTCCACATCTCGTATCGATCTAGACATAAAAATTTGCTTTTGATAATGAATGAATCTTACCCCTATCAAAAAAGTGTTGTATCATGTCGCTATCGTGACACTCCTATAAGTTAAACCTCTTGGGTTAATTCTTAGAAATATACGATCTATTTTGGAAGAAAAAATAACCATTAGTTCTATGATATTGATCATAAGGTCTCTTCTGGCATCGAAACAAAATCCGCTAAAAGTCTTCATCAATGGCATAGATATTTCTCAACATTTCAAACCCGTAGACCACATAATAAAAATCAACAGTTGATGGTAACTCGATACATTAACAATCTTATTTTGGCTCCCAACAATGTGCCCGAGAAAAAAATAAAAAGAAGAGACGAATACCACCCCATTAGATGTGTCTACCTTTAGCTTATTTTCCTTATTCAAGAATATCAAGACCTCAAGATCAGTGTAAAGAGTGAATTTGTTTGCTAGAAAAAAATGGCTCCAACATCTAAGAGCTCTCATAATAACATAAAACTTTTGGTCGTATGTAAAGTGCCTTTGCCTGGAATAATTCAACTTCTTACTGAAGAATGCAATAACGTGTCCACCTTGACTCAACACAACTTCAATTCTCACATTGAAGTGCCTAATTAAAATTTAAAAGAGCTAGAACATGTGAATGAGTAACATATTTCTTCAAGACATTAAAATTAATCTGTGCTTTATCTGACCTGACAAACCTGTCTGACTTGAGAGGTTGTGTTAAGCGGGTCTCTACAAAACTGAAATGTTTGACATCTCTTATAGAAAGAAGCCAGTCTACAAAATTGGTGTACATGAACGAACAAATTTCGACTAGGCTAATTCACAATAGCCCAATCTTAGTGGGGTTCATCTCAATGTCGACTACTAAAACAATAAATATATCCAAAAATGCATGTTTGTTATGGCAAAAAATGATGCTTATTTGGGTGGAAATATAATTGCTCAATCTGAAGAACTCCAAACAGCTGTCGCAAGTGTTGCGCATGCCCCCCACCTCCCCGATCAACTATTTACCAAATATTGTCAAAATACACAACCATAAACATTATGATGAAAGCTCAAAAAATGTTGATCAACAACCCATAAAAGTTCTTGATGCATTAGAAAGGCCAGAACACTTGATGTTCCACTCATACAATTTACCCACATCTTGAATGAAACCTTACACTCATCCCCAAGCCTTACCTAAACTTGGAGGTTTCCACTGTTCAAATCTATCTTAAAAAAATGCTTATGCAATTGATCCAATAAGTCATCCATTTTCAAAATAAAAAATTGGTATTTGATGAAGTTATCGTACTGCTATCAATGGACATATGTCAAACTAATCCTTCTTGGTCACAATCAATGCTGGTGAAATAAAGGAACTAATACTCTAAGGGGTCCATCAGATCAACAGCCATTTCTACAGCTCCTCATACTTTTCTAATCGCATTCAGTGGACTTGTCAGTTGGGGAGCACACTACCACCTAGAAGAAAAGTAAGATCCAGAATAATGGGAACGAAGCCCCGAAGACCAAGAGTTTGACAGAAGAGGCCAGATAGATACAGTCCATGTCCCTAACTTCAGAAGGAAGCTCGTTAGTGCTCTGGTGAAGGGAGTTCCACTAAGGCCGCCCAACAAACCAGCATTGTCTTGCACACAGCTCTCATAACATATAGAAATGTAACACAAGGCACTTAGCTCCCATCTTTGTCTTAGTAATCATCATTGCTGACTCCTTCAAGGGAAAAATTAGAATACACTTCTCAGTTCTTAATAAAAGAGTATGTATTTTATAGCCATCATGAAGTGTACCTATTATACTGCCATGATTGACCCAATAGAAATTGGCATGTATCCATAAGCACGATGTTATACCACACATGATCCCGTGACATGTTTAAAATGGAAAAGTCTACTAAATACCTCTAATCAAAACATACCTCATTCCCCTTCTAAATCAAGTTAGGTATTATGACAAACAACTTCTGAACAGTGAGGCTTAATATTTTTACCATTTTTTTAAACACCAATTTCTCACAACTGCCTTATAATAAGTCTAAACACATTCCCCTTCATTGTGCAACGAATACGGAAAATGTTATGCCCAAGATACTGTTGCACCTCTTGAGTTCGGACTAGAGAAGTCATTGAAACATAAGCATCTCACCCTCATCTGCAAAAAACCCGTACTCATCTTTATTCTTCTCATACACAATCTCCATTATCTACTTCTTTCATAACACCTTATGTTGTAAAAGAAATCGCTCTCCAATTTGAGTAGTTGGATGCAATGTGTTTATACCCAAGGAACTCAATGGTGTCATTCCGATCAATCCTTCTTTCATACTATGTTGACTTCTCTTCATGAAGGTGGGCCTTCACACTCTAGTCGGTATACCCTTACCATCCAGCCTCCTGGTCGGTATACTCTTACTTCTCTCTTGCATCTCCTTTGAACCAAAAAAAAAAAAAACACTAGTGACAGAATACAAGTATAAATCCCAACTCATAATGAAAGAATAGGAATATTTACATACATACCACTCAATTCATATGTATTTACATATCTAACACCTAAACTTTAATTTTTACATATATCTCACCTTATGAATGAAAAGGTGTATTTCAAGTCAAAATAGTGGTATTTTTTATGTTATATGAAAGATTTGGATGGCGTGAATGTAGAAAAGAAACTTTTGTGTTAAATAAATAAATAAATATATAAATATATAGGAATTGGGTAGTATTTATGTAAATGGCCCTAAACAATAATGTAGAAATTTAATCACACACGTCATTGGGTTATTTTGGGTTTTAATCTCATATAATGGAAACCATATCAGATACAAAATTTACTGAAGGAAATGCCATTCCACTACAAACAAATAGAAATTTGAAACAATTGAATTTCATTTAAAACGTCATAAATACAATCGTAGAGCACAAAGTTCAAAGATCCATTGAACCAAACATGAAATGAAAAAGAAAAAGGTGTAAAAACAGAAAAGAGGCCCTGGGCTGCATCTACGTCCGTGGTTGCAATGTCAGCCTGTTGAGAAAGCAAGCCCCGTACGCAATGCAATGAACCCTTGAGAAACCAGCTTATTTTAACGTAATTGTGATGGATTTTGGCAATGCCACCAATTTGGTACCAAGCAGCCAGAGGATCTCGCGCTAGGACCTAAAACCCTAATGAGTAGGAAACATGCATAGCAGCTAACAAAATGACTTCTAATGGTGGCAACAGCAATTAATAACTTCCCCACACTTTCATATCTACCTCTATCACATCAGATGAGTTCTTTGTCTTGAAAGCAAGGATTCTCAAGATCAAGATATAACCGTCAAATCTGTGAAAATATCTTGTAATGATTACTGACAGTACAATGCTACAATCATCCCAACTCACCTTAATGAGAATTCATTTAACATAAACTCTAAATTGGCACCCTAGCAGATGTGATTTTGGTGATTTAAACCACCTTGACCTCCAGGTCACTAATTAGGCGCCAAATCATTGCCTCGAAGCCAGTTCTTTATGAATGATGACTACAACTTAATTTCTTGTGGACTGCGGAAAGGGAACGCGAAAACAAACCTAGGGTTATTTTACTTAGGTTTCAAGTTCCGTATAGAGGCAAACCTCTATAGTTAATTACATCTCAAATAACTGAGGTCACTTGAGAAAACTCTCGATAATGATCACATGTACTACTCTTCAAAATTTTAAGGTTTGTTTTCGCGGTAGGACGTGGAAAAACAAGTGGGAGTGACTCAAATGGAAATAGTTATTTTCAGCAGTCCAAAGAAAGGAAAAGGAAGATGATGTCACAGATCCTGAGGGGAAATCTCAGTGACTTCCCAATCTATCCTAATGTGTGGCTGAGTTTTAGAGACGACGTTATTTAGGTGTTTAATCCTGCCAATTTTATTATTTGAGACTTATATTTGCATAATATTCGATTATGCAAATAACCTGCAGACGATAACCTCAGAACCTATGGCGAGTTAAGACTTACGCTGCACAACATGGTTGTGCAGCAGCCTAAAGAGAATGTGAGGATTTATGTCGCACTGGGCGAGTCACCTTGAAGTCCTATGGGTTGTTATTTATGCTAAGGAGAGAGAGATTGCTGAAAAAGATCTTCTTGTTGCTCGATCCAAGTTTCCTGTCGTGTTGCCCACAAAGCTGGCTCTAAGCTCCTCGTTGAAGTAGCAGTCTTAAAATCTAAGGTTCAAAAGGTTTTACCAGATGTGTTTCATAGTTTTGGTTTTATTGTCATTCAAGCATCAGGAATGTTAAAGTTGATTAGAACGACACTGGTAGAATCTCACGGTTCCCTTGTTCATGTAGCACTAATTTCTTTTAAATTTACTTAGTCTAAATGAGTTATTAAGCTCATTTAAACTGGGGAGATCTCGTTAGCAATCGTGGGTTACCTCATTCGAGGGACTCCCGTAAACTCAAAAGTACGTTATGTTTTTTTTTTTCTGAAAATATTGTTTAATTTTAAAAAATTGTTTTGCTTTGAAAATATTGTTAAAATTTTGAAAAAAACTATTTTGTTTTGAAAGTGTTGTTGCAACCAGACATGCATGATACATCAAAGCAAGAGGAAATTACAATGATAAAAAAGACAATAAATAAAATGTACATGTGTACCTGATGTATCTGTTACTATTGTTCCCGCTGCGTGATTAGCTCATAAAACATAGTATAATTTGTAGAAAATTTAAATAAATTTGCAGGAAAAAAGAGATCTAGTGTAAAAAGCGGCAAAGTAAGTCCTAACAGCAGTCAGGAACTCCAAACAGGTGATCATAAAGTTTCCTACGACTCCGGACAGCAGCTGGGAACTCCCAACAGTGATACTAAAGCTTCCTAAAGGTTCCTATTACTCCTGACAGTAGCCACGAACTCCCAACGATGATCGTAAGGCTTCCTACAACTCTGGACAACAATTAGAAAGCTTGCGTGATGATCCTACGACCTCCTACGGCTCCAGACAGCGACTAACAAGCTTATACAGTGATTCTATGACCTTCTACGGGTTCGGGCATCGACTAACAAGTTTGTACGGTGATCGTACGTCTTCCTATGGTTCCGAGTAGCGACTAACAAGCTTGTACGGTGATCCCACAACCTCCTACCGCTTCGGGTAGCAATTAACAAGCTTGCACGGTGATCCTACGACCTCATACGACTTTGGGCAACAACTAGCAAGTTTGTACGGTGATCCTACGACCTCATACGACTCTGGGCAGGGACTAACAAGCTTATTAGGTGATCCTACGACCTCCTGCGACTCCAGGCTGCGACTAGCAAGCTTGTACAGTGATCCTACGATCTCCTACGACTTCGGGTAGCAATTAACAAGCTTGCGCGGTGATCCTATGATCTCCTACGCTCCGGGCAACAACTAGCAAGCTTGCGCGATGATCTTACGACCTCCTACTGCTTCGGGCAGCAACTAGCATGCTTGCGTGGTGATCCTACGACCTCCTATGCTTCGGGTAGCAATTAACAAGCTTATACGATGATCATACGACATCCTACGGCTCCAAAAAGTAACTAGCAAGCTTGTACAGTGATCCCACGACCTCCTACAGCTCTCAAACCCAAACAACAACTTTCTACAGCTCTCCTACGGTTTTCAAGCACTCTGAACAACAATAACATGAGCCCAAACAAAACCTACAACAGTTACATAAAACAAAAGATTCACTAGATGAGTCTAAACAGCAATCGGTGATTCCAAACTGCTTTGATTAACTCACAAAATGTTTTTTTAGAGGCTCCAAAATAGCGAGTAAAATAGCCCCAAATAATGGGTTTGATGTCTTTAAAACAGTGAGTAAAATAGCCCCCAAATGATGGGTTTGATGTATTTAAAACAGTGAGTAAAACAACCCCCAAATAATGGGTTTAATGTCTTTAAAACAGTGAGTGAAACAACCCATAAATAATTAGAAGTGACAAACAACTTCCTACCCAAAATTGCAATTAAGTTTTATATGATATGAAAGATTCGCTTGATACGAATGTAATGAACAGAGTTTATGTATGAGATATGTAAATATACATTTGAATTGAGTGAAATATTTTCCTCAATTTCCAAATTGGCCTAGATAAGTCAGCTCACAAGGAGACCTAATATTGCATGAATAATTTTCACCCTGTTCCACCAATCAAAAGCATAGAACCCATAGATCTTTGCAAAAGAAAGAAGAAAAAGCATGTAAGTTTCAGCTTTTCACCATCTCTCACAAATCAAAAAGCATAGGACCTTCAAATATTTCCAAAAGTAAGAAGAAAAAGCATGTAAGTTTCTGGTTTTCACCATCTCTCACAAATTAAAGAGCATATATTCCCAAAAGTAAGAAGAAAAAACATGTAAGTTTTAATGTCAAAGGACTATGGCATGTAACAATTGTTCCTTAAGATAAATGTTAGAAAAGTTTATATTTAAAATTGCTAAGAACAATGCAGCCCTGGAAGAGAGCAAGGGTTGCGGTAACGAGACAATCTCAATTGCTCAAATGTTGCAAGTAGGAGGGAATTCGACTATGCTTTTGCCTGTGAAGAGGAGTGCCAGTCGAAGTTTTCAAGGAATAGGGGAGGTGAAGCCAAGAGAGAGGAGACGAGGGCTTCTTCGGTTGAGCAAGGAAGGAGGGAGTCGGGCACGAGAGAGGAAGAGGGAGTTCAATCGAGCGAGGGAGGCGAGCAAGAGCTTCGGCTAGAGCTGCGATCGAGTTGCAGAGGAAGAGCGGGTGAGCGGAGGAGGAGCGAGCGAGCGGAGGAGAGAGGGTGAGGCAAGCGAAAGAGCCGCTTCGAGCAGAGGCAGCCAGAAAGAAGGCGAGCGACCTCTTTAGAATAGGAGCGGAGCCGAATTGTATAAGTCAAAGAAGCAGTTATGTGAAGCAATTTGCGGGGGATTAAATGTTTTCCATGCGCAGAGGAGTTATATTTGGCCGGTAATAGCTTCCAAATGAATTTAATTAGGGTGAAATTAAATGACTCATTTGAAATTCAAAAATTTTTAATTTAAAATTGTTTAACCCTTATTCAGCTGGGGTCCAGCCCGAATCGCTTTCAAGTTGAACCTGGGTTGAGCCCGAGCCTACGCCGTGCTAATTGCTCGTGCGCAGAACATAGTGATGTGAGTGTCCTTCCTAGCTAAAGTCGACGTCTCGGACTCATCCGTGTGGTCCGTTTCATCATCCAGGGTCGTCTGGACAAGTTCACCGATGGACAGGTCAAATTAAGTCAAAATCGTGCGTGGTACGATGCGTGTGCAAAATGCGGCGTTAATGACAATTCGAGTTGTAAGAGGTTCCCCTAGGGGCTGCTCCTATTCATGTAGTGTGGGTCTGATACTAGTTCTTTAGGAGGGTCAGACAAGGGAAGCCTAAAGCTAGACCCTAGGCTCTAAGAAAAAAAATAACAGAAAAAACACGTTTTAGAAAATTCGAGCCACATCGTCACTCCTTCGAGTCTCGCATGGGCGGTCCCGAATCCTCGGCATTTTGTTGAGTTGGTTAGAAACTACATATGAAACTTGAATTGAATTCCTACATGAATAGGAGCAACCCCTAAGAGAACCTCTTGCGACTCGAATTCTTACTATCGTTGCATTTTGTGCACACATCGCACCACACACATTTTGATTTAATGACATGCCCATCGGCAAACTCGTCCGGACGACCTCGGATGACGAAACAAACTACACGGACACGTCTGGGATGTCGACTTTAGCTAGGGTGGACACCCATATCACTATGGTTCTGCGTACGAGCAATTAGCACGAAAATTGATGTACATTTTTTTTAATTAGCAGGACGTGAGCCCAAGCTCATCCCATGTTCAACTCGAAAGCGATTATGGCTGGACCCAGGCTGAAAACGGGTTAAATAATTTTGAATTTTAAACTTTTAAATTTCAAATGAGTCATTTAATTTTACCCTAAATTAATTCATTTGAAAGTTATTACCAGCCAAAAAAGACTCATCTGCGTATGGAAAACATTTAATCCCCCGCCAATTGCTTCAAGTAACGGCTCCCTTGGCTTATACAGTTCGGCTCCACTCCTATTCTAAAGAAGACGCTCGCCTTCTTCCTGGCCTCCTCTGCTCGATTCGGCTCTCCTGCTCGCCTCACCAGCTACGAACCGAGGCCGCTCCTCCTCCGCTCGCCTACTCCTCTGCAACTCGATCGCATCTCTAGTCGAAGCTACTGCTCGCCTCCCTCACTCGATCGAACTCCCTCTTCCTCTCTTGAGCCTGACTCCCTCCTTCGTCGCTCGACCGAAGAAGCCCTTGATTCCTCTCACTCGGCTTCACCTCCCCTCTTCACTGAAAGCTTCGGCCGACACTCCTCTTCACAGGCAAAAACATAGTTGAATTCCCTCCTACTCGCAGCATTTGAACAAATTGAGATTGTCTCGTTACCGCAACTCTTGCTCTCTTCCAGGGCTGCACTATTCCCTCATCTTTCTAAGGTGTATTTGGTAATCTCTACTATTGTTCTTAGCAATTTTAAATATAATTTTTTCTAACATTTATCTGAAGGAACAATCGTTACATGATAGTCCTTTGGCATTAAAATTTACATGTTTTTTCTTCTCACTTTTGGAAATATTTGAAGGTCTTGTGCACTTTGATTTGTGAGAAATCGTGAAAACCTAAAACTTACATGTTTTTTCTTCTTACTTTTGGAAATATTTCAAGGTCCTATGCTCTTTGATTTGTGGAAAAGAGTGAAAATTATTCATGCAATATTAGGTCTCCTTGTGAGCTAACTTACCTAGGCCGATTTGGAAATTGAGGGAAACATTCTAATCAATTCAAATGTATATTTACATGTCTCACACATAAAGTATGCTCATCACAATCATGGCAAGAGAATTTTTCATATCATATAAAACTTATTGCAATTTTGGGTAGGAAGTTGAATGTCACTTCTGATTATTTATGGGTTGTTTTACTCACTATTTTAAAGGCATCAAACCCATCATTTGGGGGCTGTTTTACTCATTGCTTTAAAAGCATCAAACCCATCATTTGGGGGCTATTTTACTCACTGCTTTAAAGACATTAAACCCATCGTTCGGGGGTTATTTTATTCGTTATTTTGGAGCCTCTAAAAATACGTTTTGTGAGTTAATAAAAGCAGTTTAAATTCACCGATTGTTGTTTGGACTCATATAGTGAATCTTTTGGTTTATGAAAGTGTTGTAGGTTTTGTTTGGGCTCATGTTATTGTTGCTCGGAGTGCTTGAAAGCTGTAGAAAGTTGTTATTTGGGTTTGAGAGGTGTAGGAGGTCGTAGGATCACCGTGCAAGTTTGCTAGTTATCGCCCGGAGCCGTAGGAGGTCGTATGATCATCGTATAATCTTGTTAGTTGCTACCCGAAGCATAGGTTGTAGGATCACCACGCAAGCTTGCTAGTCCCTGCCCGGAGCCTTAGGAGGTCGTAGGATCACCGTACAAGCTTGTTAGTCGCTGCCCGGAGCCGTAGGAGGTCGTATGATCACCGCGCAAGCTTGCTAGTCGTTGTCCGGAGCCGTAGGAGGTCGTATGATCACTGTAAAAGCTTGCTAGTTGCTGCTCGGAGCCGTAGAAATTCGTAGGATCACCGTACAAGATTTTTATTTGCTGTCCGGAGCCATACGAGGTCGTAGGATCACCGTACAAGCTTGCAAGTCGCTGCCCCGAGTTGTGGGAGGTGTAGGATCATTGCGCAAGCTTGCTAGTTGTTGATCGGAGTTGTAGGCAGCTTTAAGATCACCGTTGGGTGTTCCTAGCTACTGTCCAGAGTCGTAGAAAGCTTTAGAATTACCGTTGGGAGTTCCTAGTTGTTGTCCGGAGTCGTAGGAAGCTTTAGGATCACCTGTTTGGAGTTCCTGACAGCTGTTACGACTTGTTTTGCCACTTTTTACACTAGAATTCCGGTTTTTTTCATTTTCATACAAATTTATTTAAAGTCCCTGTAAATTATACTATTTTTATGAGCTAATCACGCAGTGGGGACAACAACAACAGATACGTCAAGTACACGTGTATTTTATCTATTGTCATTTTTATTATTGTAATTTTCTCTTGCATTAATGTATTATGCATGTCTAGTTGCAACAACACTTTCAAACCAAAATAGTTTTTTCAAAACTTTAACAACATTTTCAAAACAAAACAATTTTTTTAAAAAATTAAACAATATTTTCAAAACAAAAATGACAAAACAAATCAAAAAAAAATATAACACGTACTTTTAAATTTACGGGAGTCCCTCGAATGAGGTAATCCACGGTTGCTAACAAGATCTCCCTAGTCTAAATGAGTTTAACTCATTTAGACTAAGTAAATTCAAAAGAAATAGTGGTACCGGAACGAGGGAACCATTGGATCCTAACCGGTGTCGCTCTAATCAACTTTAACCCCCCAATAATGTTTGAGTGACAACAAAACCAAAACCTTGAAACACATACGGTAAAACCTTTTGAACCTTAGACTATAGGACTGCTATTTCGACGAGGAGCTTGGAGACAGCTTTGTGGGCAGCACGGCAAGAAGCTTGGATCGAGCAACAAGAGGATCTTCTTAAGCAATCTCTCTCCTTAGCCTAAATAACAACTCATAGTACTTCGAGATAGCTCGCCCAACGCGACATAATTCCTCACCCCCTCTTTAGGCTGCTGCACAACCATGTTGTGCAGCGTAAGTCCTAACTCGCCTTAGGTTCCGAGGTCGCCGTGTGACACGACGCAAACCCTCTTATTTCTGCGGGCTATTTGCATAATCGAATATTATGCAAATGTAAGTTTCAAATAATAAAATTGGTAGGATTAAACACCTAAATAACATCGTCTCCAAAACTCAACCACACATTAGGATAGTTTGGGAAATCACTGAGGTTTCCCTTCAGGATCTGTGACATTCTCTACTTTTTCCTTTTTTTGGACTCGTGAAAATAATTGATTCTATTTGAGTCGCTCCAACTTATTTTTCTACGTCATATCATGAAAACAAACCTTAAAATCTTGAAGACTAGTACCTGTAATCATTATCGAGAGTTTTCTCAAATGATCTCAGTCATTTGAGATGTAATTAACTATAGAGACTTGCCTCTATAGAAAACTTGGAACCTAAGTAAAATAAACCTTATTCAATCTTTGTGTTACATAGAGGAATTTGTCGGTCACGCATAAAAGGTTCGCAGACAAAACGAATATCACAAATCTCTTAGTTTGCAGGATTGAGTCTATCGCCAGGATATACACTCATTTTTGGGAAATGTGTAGTATTCACGATATCGGACACGATTATGAAAACTATTGGATGAATGAGATCCATTTGGTCTCATTTTTTTTAAAATTAAAACACGCTACTTTCAAAACCCAAATTATATATCTCTTCTATTAAATTAAATTTAAAAATTATTTTCAAATAAAATAAAATAAAAAGTTGACCGACAGTAAGTTTAAAGTCAATAGCATCTGATGAAAGCAGAAGGGGTCACTACTCTTAAAACAATGTCCAATGCAGATTAAAATCCAAAATTCTTTCCAACTTTATTTCTTTGGTTCTAAATATTATCCATAACTGGAGCAGGAAACACCCCAAATCCAGAAAATTTTTCTAATGCATAAATAAGAAAATTTTGCAGAAAATTCCCATTCACAATTGTGTTGTAAGACAATCAAATGATGAATTACAAAAGCAACATCAACGACATGAATGCTTCAATTCACCTTTATCTGAAACAGGTGTAGGTTCCGTCAATTTCAACCACAAGAAAATTTAATACGCAGACCCAGTAGAAACACTACTGATTCAAACCTGAGGAAAAATGTTATAGAAATTCTGGAAAAATAATGCATCAGGTTAAAAGAATTTACCGATAAAAGCATAGCATAAGCTATCCCCAGTTTTGTAATCACGAATAATATCAGCTCTGAAAAGTGAAACAAGTAACGATTTGTGATAATTATGTTGGTGAGCTGTGATTGGTAGGCTCTAAAAGTGAATACTCACGAGGTCACAGTCCCAAAACGCGAAAATATTGTATATAGATCCTCATCCTGCATCATAGAAATTTGGGTTCACAGTATCAGCATTATATTTTCAGCAAACAAGATGGATTGGTATGCATGACTATGCTCCAATTACGAAACATTATCACATACTTGAGTCACAGGATTAAGTTTACAGACAAACAGCACATTGTCTGGTGGCTTCATCTCAGCATCAGGAATGTCTCCTATCTGCACAAGAAATTATAAGAGTATGAATCAACGCACACTTAAAAAATATGTTAATATGATATATAATGTGGAGAATGATTCGTACACTCTCTAGAATAGCTGCATTTGTGTGCGCCTCTTTAGTTCGAATAACTTCCTCAAGTTCTGCAGCAGTTAATTTTTCATCCATGGGAACCCAGCCATCTTCCAGACGCTCCTCTGCTACCTATTATACATATCAGATGATAAGAATCAACATAATGTAGCTATCATTTTAAGAGTATGAGGAATGCATTTGAAAACCATGGCTTCATAGCATGACGATTGTTTACTGTGGAACAATAACAGTGAATTCATTGGTAAACAATGAAGTGCGCATGTTAGCAGCTTCCATCCAATCTGATAAAGAATCAATATAAGGTAGTTGACCACTTAATGTGTGTAATATTTATAATTGATAAGCAAGACCATACGTAGAGGAAAACTTATTAGAACACTGATGTAAGAACATGTGTAAACTCCATGGAAAAGATCACAGAGCAATGTGTAGTTGATATGGGGGGGACAACTTACTAAAACAAAATTTTAAAAAGCTTCATGATACAATCGTTACAGAATGGGAAAAGAATATTGTGTCAAACATGGAGAACACAGCCAAAGCGGGTGCTTGACATGAATCGATTTGCTGCCTATTTAAGATTGACATTATGACTACCAGCAACTTGAAACCACATAATTCCAGACAAACTCTCTACTTTTCAATAAAAATTAAAGATTTGCATTATTGTCAACAACAGCAGGGATACAGTTTAAGAACGGAACAAATAACATTGATATGTGGCACACTATAAACTGTATGTTATGATCTAAGTTTTACGGCCATCACCATCCCATTTCCATACTTGTTCCACCAACACGTTTCGTCCATAACTCATCCTCATTCATTTTCAAGGCCTTGAATTATTTGAGTTAATATAAGTAAACATCATTCAAAGAGATAATAATGAATAATGCCTTAAAATGCCTACCATAACCAATGCAAAAAATTGAATAGAACATCTAGGACTTGAACATACAAGTTCATGGATTTCTAATATTTAGTATGAAAAGAATTAAAATATTTAATATGTACTTCTGAATGAAACATACAGAAACAAAAAATATTAAATATATAAAACAAGATAAAGATGGCATAATAGTCTAGGAAACAAAATCTATAGGACATAAAGTCTACAAAAAGACTCATTTAAAACACTTTAATTCAAGCATAGTGAAAACAGGAGAGTGACTAATTTTTTTCTGATTCTTACCTTGTGCACAAAGAAATCAAAATCTCCCATCCATCTGAAAGTAAGCACTCTCGAGTTCTCTCATTTGAATCGCAAGGCTTTTGAAGCTCACAAATTATGAGAAGAAATGTCGCAATAAGTAAGTGAAGTAAGATTAAGATTGATGTTCACAAAGTGTTGATGAGAACACCACTCTAGGTAAGGGTCTCAACAAGCTAAACCTCAAGTGAGCTCATTATTTGTTTGTGTTAGGCCCAATCAAAATTTTGTTTATTTGAAATCGGCTCATGTTAAAAGTTGTTCACAAATAGATGTTCATATTCGATTATTTTTTAATTATTATATTTGTGTACTACATATATCCAGCTCATATTTAACTTAAATTATTTAAAAAAACAAAATTTAACTTTTCTTAAAATAACGCATAAAGCCCAAAAAATATGAAAAATCAATAACATATCATTAATTTATAATTTATAATTAATAAAAATATATAACATTAATAATAAATACTAATTATTTAATTATTGTGAGTTAAAATGAGTTGAATGTTGTGGAACAAGTGTTTGTTTGTTTTTGAACCGTTAATTAATTGAGCACAAAATATTTGTTTATGTTTAACTCGATAATAAAAAGTAAAAATAAAATAATGTTTAGCTCTATAACAGAATGAATGATATGACACAAGTTATTTACTGAGCCAAATATGATATCTTTGGGAAAACAAGTTTTTTTGGCAACCCTAACTACAAGGCGAGTAGGCCCAAGCACAAAAGCCCTTAAATCGAAACAAAACGTAAAAATGGTTCAAAATTCTAATTGCAAACTTGATCTAATAAAGGAGTTGCATCCAGAGTGATAGAGGGTTGAATACAATCATTTGAATATACCTCTCATGCTTGATAACTAGATTTTTTTCAAATTTGGATGAAACTTAAGACATTCTGAAAATTTTATGACATGAAGTTTTGCAGGACTGGTATACTTTCAAAACCAACCCTTCACCAGTATTTACAACTGAAGAATCAATCCACATCTTTTCTTACTGAACAAGAACATCTAGCTCAACAAAGAATTTGGACACGAGACCTTAAAGGGGAACACTAGCATTATCAATCACTAAAGTTCTGCCAAATAAAGAACCAAGGGATCAAAAAGTGGTTTGGTTTAAGAATTTAAACAAAGTTGAGAGAATGCAAACTAAACTAAAGTGATACTTCTCTTCAAAAAATTCAATATTGAGTGGTTATTTTAGCATACGCTTTGACAAACCACATGTGGTATTACTAAAAGAAAAGCCTTATATAGCATGCTTTCAAAGAAATTCTAATAATAACATGATGAGAGTCAACAAAACTAATGAAATGGACACCAACTAAATGTAAATCAAACATAAATTTATGAATAATCTATAGCTTTAGGCGACCCAATAAAAATTAGACGTTGCAGAGAAACAGAAAGGCCAAGCAATATCTTCACTTCAATAAAGAGTAAATTATTCTATAAATGTAAGGATGTTTAAACAAAAGTGATACATTATCTTGATGGAAAAAAATAAGAGAAATAAATTGTTTGATTTGGAGGAATGAAATCTTAAATCATTCACCCACCTACATTCTTAAAAAAAAAAGGAAGCGAGGCAGGTTCTAAAAAGAACTCGGAGGAGGAACCTTTGAGAAGCAAGACGTCCCGAGGATAAGAGGTGGCAGCAAAATTAAGGGTTCAAAGGTGGCAACAAAATTAAGGGTTCATCCAAGAGCCTCGGAGCAACCAAATGTGGGTGGGATTGATGAAAAATGTGTGGTAAATAACATAAATTAGAAGTTGGAATTACAGCCTCGCACCTTCCTGTGCCAAATTGAGCAAGCATAAAGTTGAGAGAAAATATGCAGAAATCGATAGTTGAGAAAACAAAAAAGTAACATGACAACCCCAGATGAAGAAGGAATTAACATCAAAAGCCCTGCTTCAGCCCAAGCACAAGACTAAGATAACGAACAAAGCAAACACAAAGCCATGACAAAATGAAAGCGGGCACCAGGTGAGCAATCACGACCACATGTACAAGCTCAAGAGAGCCAAGAGGACGGTGGATGCAACCGAGCACCAAAACAAAAAAGACGAGCCTTACTGTGAGCATTCTAGAGCATATGTGAGCGTGTTCGATAGAAAATAGATTCACAAGGGCAAAGAAGGAGAGGGAGCCCGAGATGCACAAAAAAAAATTAATAATAATAGTAACAATTATGAACTTTGAATTTTGAATTCAATTTCATTAGCCACAAATTAAAAACCCCACAAGAAATAATCCAAACAAAAAAGAATTAAAAAAATTTAAAAAAAAACTTTGGCACATATATAAAATGAAATCCGACCAAGTTAGCAGCATGGAAAAACCATGTAGCCAAATTCCTTAAATTCCATGTCATGAAACCCCAAGACTTGCATGCTTACGTCCTACAATAGATGGCAAATAAAATCCACAAAAAATGATAGCCTGCAGCTATAATACACGTAAGGCAGATGAAAAGTACCACCACTCCAAGAAGTGTAACAGAAAGTCTTTTTCCTTTAGTTTTTCTTAAACAATGAACCAACAAAACCAAAATCACTAATCACAACAACTTCAAATTTCCAATGCCAAAGGAAACCACATATATCATCCCAAGCTCAAAAAAAAATTTACTTCAACAAATAGAGCTTTAAGCATAACAGAAAACTATGTCAAACAATATGAGATAAACAAAAGCTAGGAAATAATATTCAATTAATTCTAAACCGTCACTATTAACATGTTCTTAGTTATAGAAACAATGAAATAAAATATCCCATTGAAAATATAAACACTTTGATGAATATACAGGTGTAGATTTATGCTAAGATCTATTCAAGATAGCTCAGAGAAGCAACCCATGGTTTGTTAATCAAATAATTTTGGACGCTACAGCACGATGTCCTCTAGCAATGGCACACTATTTCCAAAGGTAGGTCCTATGCCAAAGTGAGCAAACATGACGGCGAGAGAAAATGCAAAAATCGATAGTTGGGAAAACAAAAAAAAGGTAACATGACAACCCTAGATGTAGAAGGAATTAACATCAAAAGCCCTAGTTGAGCCCGAGCATAAAATTAAGATAACAAACATAGCACACACAAAGTTGGGACAAGATGAAAGCTGGCACCAGGTGAGCAATCACGACCACATGTACATGTTCAAGAGAGCCATGAGAACAGTGGATGAAACTGAGCACCAGAACAAACATGACGGAGCCTTACTATGAGCATTCCAAAACACATGTGAGTAAGCGTGACAAATTGAAAATAGATTCACAAGGGAAAAGAAGGAGAGGAAGCCTGAGATGCACAAAATAATAATAATCATAATAATAATGATGATGATAATAATAATAATAACAGTAATAATAATAAGACAAGCAACAATTAACAAATTTGAATTTTGAATTCAATTCCATTAACCACAAAATTAAAAACCCGACGTGTAATAATCCAAAAAAAAAAAAAAACTCTGGCACAAATATAAGATGAAATCCGACCAAGTTAGCAACATGGAAAAACTACGCAACCAAATTCTTTAACTTCCACGTCATGAAACCCCGAAAACTGCATGCGTACAGCCTACACAGAAGGCAAACAAAATCCAAAATAAGGTATAGTCTACAGTCACAATACCAATAAGACAAATGAAAAGTATCGCCTCTCCAAGTAGTGTAATAGAAACACTTTTTTTCTTCAGTTTTTCTTAAACAGTGGAACTAACAAAATCAAAACCAATAATCACAGCAACATCAAATTTCCAATGCCAAAAGAAATCACATATATCATCCCAACTTCAAAAAAAAATTTACTCTGACAAATAGAGTTTTAAGCATAGAAGAAAACCATGTCAAATAATATGAGCTAACCAAATGCTAGGAAATAGTTTTCAATCAACTCTAGCCCATCATCATCAACATGTTCCTAGTTATAGAAATAATGAAATAAAATATCCCACTGAAAATATAAGTTGTGAACAAATCATTGCTTGATGTGAAACTTCGAAGAAAATACGTGTAGATTTATGCTAAGCTCTATTCAAGATAGTCCAGAGGGTCAACCCATGGTTTGCTAATCAAATTTTTCGACGTTACAGCTCGATGTCCTCTAACATTGGCACAATATGTTTATAGGTAGGTCTTGTGCCAAAGTAAGCAAACATGACGGGGAGAGAAAATGCAGAAATTGTTAGTTAGGAAAACAAGAAGGTAACATGACAACCCTAGCTGTAGAAGGTTTTAACATCAAAAGACCTAGTTGTGTCCAAGCACAAGATTAAGATAACAAACATAGCACACACACAAAGCCATGACACGATGAAAGCTGGCACCAAGTGAGCAATCACGACATCATGTACATACTCGAGAGCCATGAGGACGGTGGATGCAACTGAGCAACAGAACAAACTTGACGGAGCCTTACTATGAGCATTAGCATGTCTAATTGAAAACAGATACAGAAGGGCAAAGAAGGAGAGGGAGCCTGAGATGCAGTAAATAATAATAATGATAATAATAATAATAATAATAATAATAATAATAATAATAATAATAATAGTAACAATTATGAAATTTGAATTTTGAATTCAATTCCATTAGCCATAAATTAAAAACTCCACATATAATAATCCACAAAAAAAAATTAAAAAATTAAAAAAAAAAAACTCTGGCCCAAACATAAGATAAAATCCCACCAAGTTAGCAAAATGAAAAAACCACGTAGCCAAATTCCTTAAATCTTATGTCATGAAACCCCAAAGTCTTGCATTCTTACGTCCTACAACATAAGGCGAATAAAATCCAAAAAAAGGTATAGCCTGCAGCCACAATACTCGTAAGAAAGATGAAAAGTATCGCCACTCTGAGTAGTGTAAAAAAGAAACTTTTTTCTACAATTTTTCTTAAACAATGTAACCAGTAAAACCAAAACTACTAATCACAACAACTTCAAATTTCCAATGCCAAAGGAAACCACATATATCATCCCAACTTTAAAAAAAATTTACACTAAAATATAGAGCTTTAAGCCTAAAAGAAAACCATGTTAAATAATATAATCTAACCAAAAGCTAGAAAATAATATTCAATCAACTCTAGACCGTCACCATCAACATGTTCCTAGTTATAGAAAAAACCAAATAAAATAGCCCACTAAAAATATAAGTTGTGAACAAATTATTGCTTAATGTGACACTTCGATGAAAAATCCGGTGTAGATTTATATGAAGATCTATTCAAGATAGCCCAGAGGAGCAATCCAAGGTTTGCTAATCAAAGTTTTTGGACGTTTCAGCTCGATGTCCTCTAACATTGGCACACTATATCTAGAGGTAGGTCAAGCCCGCCAAAGACTTGCAACATGAAAAAACCACGCCGTTAAATTCCTTAAATTCCATGTCACGAAACCCCAAAGACTTGCATGCTTACATCCAGCAACAACAACAGAAGGCAAATAAAATTCACAATAAGGTATAGTCTACAACCACAATACCTGTAAGACAAATGAAAAGTACCACCACTCCGATTAGTGTAACAAAAAGACTTTCTTTCTTCAGTTTCTCTTAAACAGTGAAATTAGTAAAACCAAAACCAATAATCACAACAACTTCAATTTCAAATGCTAAAGAAAACCACATATGTCATCCCAAGTTCAAAAAAAGAGCTTTACGCCTAAAAGAAAACTATGTCAAACAACATGAGTTAACCAAAAGCTAGGAAATAATATTCAATCAACTCTAGACCGTCACCATCAAATTGTTCCTAGTTATAGAAATAACCAAATAAATTAACCCACTAAAAATATAAGTCATGAACAAATTATTGCTTAATGTGAAACTTTGATGAAAATACAGGTGTACATTTATGCTACGATCTATTTAAGATAGCCAAGAGGGGCAACCCATGGTTTGTGAATCAAACTTTTTGGACGTAGAATTCAATGTCCTCTAACATTGGCACACTATGTCTATAGGTAGGTTCAACAAAGCAAATTATGGGAACTTGATTAAATTTATATCCACCCCTCCAAGCATTCCCCATTCAATTATGGTTCAAATGCAAAATTATAACATTTGTGACTAGGAAAACTTCTGATACCAGAGATAACCCAAACAACAATAGGAAAACTAAATATTAGTGTTGAATTCAAAAAGAGGAAATACAATATCACAAACAGAAATACAAAAAAACACGACATACTCAAACTAGGGTGGGTCTTGGTGTGGTGGAGGAAATCGGCGAGAATTTGGTCCTTCGGAAAGGTAACAAAGGGTGGAGAAAAGGCTGCAAAGTGTGGCAGCAACGAAGGTGTATGGGTAAGCGGCAAGGGGGAGGTGCAAAGCTGCAGTAACAATACATATAGTTGTTGTCCTGAGCAGGGGCAACAAGAAAGGGGCAACAAGAAAGGGGGGATACAGCAGGGAAGTGCTTGGGAGGGGCTGTTATGGGCTGTGGGAGCAAGGGAGGACAGCGGCAGTGAAGGGAAAGAGTTGCAGCAATGGCAGCAAGCTGGAATGAGAGAAACGGTGGCTACTCGATTGGAACTATAGGTAAATAGCAAAGAGGCGTTGTTATGGGCGGTAGTAGCAACAGCGACAACTATGACGGATGTAGGTACTGTAGAACAGAAAGAGAACGACTATCCGAGAAGGGGATAGCGAGGACAAGTTGCTGAAATTGGAAAACTTTAGTGACAACAACAATGTGCTGCTATTCCGAAGTGGTTAAGAGCAACATGGGGAGGACTAGGAAGGGGGTAGAGAAAATAATCACCACCTCAAGAGAGAGATACAGCCACTCAAACCCTCAGTTACAACCCTCGAAGAGAAAAGAGAGGTGCCAACAGTTGTCTTGACAGAAACTCGCCAAAAATCTGAAATCTAAACCCCAAGACAACACATATATAAAAAAAGAGTAGAAATGAAGGAAAGGAAGAAACTCGCTAAAAATTGGAAAGAAATAAAAAATGAAGTTCAGTTTGGCTTTACGCTCCTTACGTGACACGAGAGTCGTATCAAGTCCTATAGCGTGAGACGCTCGCATTAGTCTCCCGGGGTTGGGAAACTTTAATCTCATTTGTTGAAGCTTCTGCATCTTATAGTATGGAATCAAATCATGCACATCGAAGGTAACAAAGCTGTTGTAACTTCTCGATAAGTCAATCATGCAGATTTTGTCATTCCAACATATGTTCTGATAGAATAAATATCCATAAACTATTGGCACAACTTAAGCTTCAGCTACATAGAGTTGGGTATCCTTACAAACCAAGCCTCGAGCCATCAAATCTGCAATTGTCTTCTTTCACTCCTCATACTCGTTCGAGTGTATCTGATCAACAAGTATATAAAGAGGAATCAACTCTGAGACGAAATGTTTAGCTGACTGGGCAATTCTCAATAACAATCACTCAGGAGATGTCACTTCTTCTCTGGTAGAACCTGAATCCCATTGTAGAATGTTCTTTCCCCAAAAGATCATAAGTTGATATCCAACGTTGTGGTTCATCCATCCCGGCTGATCATTTGTTTGTAGGTACACTACTGAACTGATTTTACTACCCAAATGAATCCATATAGTCATCTGAAAGTGGCACAAAAGAGTCCTTTTTGACATGTTGGGCCTCACTATATAGGGGTAACTCATGAAGTTGACTAATTTTATTTGAGGTTGCAAGGTATCTGGTGTCCGTTCCTCAAACTCATAATCGTATTGGACAACTTTTTTTAAATCTATTGGATTCTCTCTCATGGGCTCAGCTTAAAACACATGCTTTTATCCCTCGTCAGTTGGAATTTGGTACTCATTTGTGTTCTCACCTTCTTCAATATCTATGGTGTCATTGCCAATTTCTTAAATTATTCCATAATCAGTGAAAGAAATCATTCTCTTGGTAGGATGATCCAATATGCCCAAATTCAAAGCACTTGAAACATTACTGGCCGGGACGAATTTGAGAATGCAAATTAGTTCAACCTGTTCTCCACTCCGAACTAGTGTCTCCTCAAGCAGGTTCAGCTTTGATATTCTGTTGGGTGTCAGCTTTGTTGCTTGATCCTGAGGTTGAACGACATATAAGAAGTGGTTATTACCTGGAGATAATATTGTAACCGGTGAGGCCTTACGCACATATCTTGTCTCAAATGTGTTGGTAGGTATTGGTATTATGTTTGGTGTTAATTTTCTCCTCTTCTCACTACCGAAGAATCTTCAAGTTCTCCCACCACCAAGCTGCACTCATCTCTAACTTGTTCGAGGTCAGTTTCACCATTTTATCTGGCGTGAGGCCCTGGTACACAAAAACAACTTCCACTGTCTAAAGCCACTCGTGAGTTTTCTGATAACAAATGATACCAAATTTTACCTAAAAAATAATAGGAACAGAGATATTAATACCAAAAAAGCCAAAAAAGTGGTTACAACCAAACACATAAAAATAAAAAATGCAATGAAATAGCACAAACTCACTCTAAGAATTAATTCATGGGTGTTGGGGGTCGGCAAAGTGGCAGAGAGTGGTGATAGGTGGCAAGAATGGGTTGTGGGGCTGCTGGAAATGATAAATGAGGGGATGCAACTCCGATGGAAACAAGGGAGAAGGCTTGGAACAGTAGGGGCAGAGGAGGGGGGGGTTGGGACAAGGAGGGCCAACGAAAATGAAGGGTTGTGGACTCAGGACAGCAAGATGAGTGTTGTCATGTGCGGTTACAACAAGGACGAAGGCTGTTTAGGGGTGTTGGCAATAAGAAGAAGGGAGAAGTGGGGTTTTCAGAAAGGTGGCAGCAAGTTGAAATAGAGAAGTGTAGAATATGGGAAAGTTGAAGATAAATACCACCTCGGGAGCAAGATACAACTGGAGCGTCACTCGACCCTTAGAGAAGAATTACCACATTAGAAAAAGATACAATAGGAGCAATATTTGTACTTAGATAAAGCCCTAAAAGAGAATCTTGGAGACACTGATGGTTTCCCCAACAAAAAACTCACAAAAAACTAACTCTAAAACTCCCATGAATGTGAGTTTACAATAATATGATAACTAAAAAGTGGGCCAAGAAACCGGTCAACACTCTCAAAACAGAGAAAGGCCTAGAATGGTTCAGTCCAGGCAAGCAAACGGCAGTTTGCGAGCTGCAAGAATTCCTGTGTGTGTGCGACGCCCACACATCAACTGTGTGTCGCCGAAAAATCCTACGCGTGAGATACTCGTTTCAGTCCCTCCGGATTGGGGGAGTTTCAATCTCATATGTCGAAGCTTCTGCCTCCTCATAGTAATCAAGTAAGCCTCGTTGAAGGTAGCGAAAATATTACAAACGCCTAGTACGTTAATCATGTAGTCATTGTCATACCAAAGCACATCCTGATAGAAGAAGTAACCATCCAATTTGGCACAACTTGAGCTAGATCTGCATAACGGTGTAGATTCCCATGAGCCAAATCCTGACCAATTAAATTTATAATACGCTTCTCCCACTCGTACTCGATTGGATACATTTGATAAACAAGTATGTCAAAAAGAATCAACTTTGAAATAATATCTATGACAGGTTGGGGCACACTAAAGCTTAACCACACATGAGAGGCATCTTCTTCTTCTCGGAAAGAACTTGGATTCCACTAAAAGATGTTCGTGTCCCCAAAGATCTTAAGGTGATTTCCAACGTTGTAGTTCATCCATCATCTTTGATAATATGTTGGTGGGTACACGGCTGAACTACTTTTATTACCCAAATGACTCTGTATAGTTTTCCATAAGTGGCGCAAAAGAGCTTCGTCTCTAACATGTATGACCTCCCTCGGTAGGGGCAACCCAAGAAATAGACTATATATCTAAAAAGTCTAAAATTCTATTATCTGGGGTTACCATGTGTCTGGTGTTGGTTCCTCAAACTTATGAATATCTTGGACCGCCAATGTTAATTCTATTGGAGTCTCTCTCATGAGCTCAGAACTTGTGCATTTCTCTCTCATCAATTGAAATCTGATAATCATCATTTGTATCCTGACATTCTTCAGTGTCTACTGTGTCGTTGCTCATTTCAACAACAATGTCATGCTCAACAAAATAGATTATTCTCATGTTTGTGCAATCTAATTCAATTTGTCAAAATTCATGGCACTTAGAAATATTTTCTGGCTAGGACATATTTAGGAATGTTTATTGGCTTCACCGGTTCTCCATCTGAACTAGTTTTCTCTTTATGCAGGGTCAGCTTAGATACTCTGTTAGGTGTGTTGTTATTGTTGTATCCTAGGGTTAAACTATGTCTGTACAATGCGACTATCACTTGATGAAATTGTCTCTCCACTTTTGAAGCTAGGTACTGAACATCCTGTTTGTAAAGAACTGGTAAGAACAAGCGTTGCATCTCTTGCTTCATCTTAGACCAAGTAATAATTTTACTCTTCACTTCTATTGTCAAAGAATCTGTATGTTCTCCCACCAAAAAGATGCATTCTTCCATAACTTGATGGCAACTAGTTTCACCATTCCGTCTGATGGGACGTCTTGATACTCAAAGACGAGTTCAACAGCACGGAGACACTTTATGAGGTCGTTTGGATTCATATGCTCGTAAAATTTTTTACTTCAAAATCCTGGATTCTATAATATTTCATGCGAAGTCTTCAGCATAGTTGTCCTTCTCTGCAATTTGCCTAGTGGAATCATTGTATCCTTTCAATCTGGCAAATCGTGTGTACGAGTGACCCTTCTGAATTTCCTTTTCTCAAAAGCAATGAGCCTCTATAACAGTTGGATAATTTCCTACCACACATCCTCTATAGAAGGTTTTCAAACATCCTCTTCTCAAAGGCGGTGAGCCTCTATTGCAGTTGGATGATTTCCTACCGGACATCCTCTATAGAAGGTTCCCAAACATCTCTTTACTGATTTCTCATAAGCAACATTGTAACTTTTCTTACCAAATAGGTCTTCGACAACTGTCTCTTCAATGACATGGTTGGGCTTTGGGTTTACGTTAGGTTAAAGGGAGGGATTTTTGTAAAGAGATGGGTTGGGTATTGGTGGATACTAGAAATCCTAGGATAAGAGTAGATTTAGGCTAGCTATGATACCAAATGAAACCAGAGTTTATCCAACCAACAATAGAAAAATCAAATAATATTGTTGAATTCAAAATATAGAAATACAATCTCACAAATGGAGATAGAAATAACAATAGATACGACACAAACACTCAAACTAGGACGGCTTTCAGGTTGGTGGAGGTGATCGGCCAGGGTGTAGTCCTCCGCAGAGATAGCAAAAGGTGGGGGAGGGTTGGAAGGCATGGTGACAACAAAGGTCTGTGAGTAACTGCAAGGGGGAGGTGCTAAGCTACAGAAACAACAGGTATAGTTGTCCTGGGTAGGGGCAACAAGAAAGAGGGGGTTGGGCAGAAGAGAAGTGGTTATGGGGGGGAGGATTGGCGGTGTTGTTATGGCCTACAGCAACAAGGGAGGAAGGTGGGTGTTATTATGGCCTACAACAGCAAGGGAGGATGACAGTGGCAGCAAATAGGAGGAGTTGCGGCAATGACAACAAGATGGAATGAGAGAAAAGGGAGGCTGGACGGCTGGAAATACAAGGGAACAACAAAGTGGCAATGTTCTGGGTTGGCTGCAAAAAGAGGAAATGAAGGCAGGGGCGACGGTGGGATGCAGCGGACTGCAGGATAGCAAAAAGGCAGCTATCCAAGGCGGCAGCAGCGATGACAAATGGTTGGAATTGGAAAACAGTAGTGAAAACTGCAACGGGCTGCTGTTCGGAAGCGGCTGCAGCAATGGCGGTTGGCGAGAGTGATGTGGAGATTATGTAGAAGGGAATACGGAAAATAGTCACTACCTCGGAAGAGAAATGCTGCCACCACTACTCAAATCCTCTGATATAACCCTCAAAGGGAGAAGAGAGAAGTTGATGGCTGTCTCGACAGAAACTCACCAAAAATCTGAAATCTATAACCTAATACAACACATATATAAGAAAAAACAAGAAATGAAGGAAAGAAAAATAAAAAGAAAAAACTTGCTAAAATTTGGAAAGAAATCAGCTGAGTTTCATTCAGTTCGGCTCTGCAACCCTCGCGACCCGGAAACCATGTCTGGTCCAACAGCAGGAGATGTTTGTGTCAACTCCTTTATCGGAGTGCCCTCCCATAAGCTGAAAGTGTAAATAAATATGAGGTATTGTACCATTAGGAAATGTCAACCCCATATCTAAATAAATGCTGGTATAAGATTAGGGGAAATATGATTAAAATAAATCAAATCTATCTTACATGTCGGGAGGCTTGAGAGAACAGGTTGCATTTTTTAGGTGATAATATCCCAGAAACCACAATTTAGTAAATGTTTTAAGCCAAAATCACTAGAAAACGCACTTTTATAAAGTTCATTGTAATCTAATGCATGGAGTTGGTGGAAAGGATGAATTAGAGATGTAAATCTTTCATTGATGCACCAGAAATATTAGTTTTTTTTTTTTTTAATTAAAATTGTTCCATAAATCCTTCAAATCCCTTCATACAGTCTAACTTAGTAATCACATGAATCCAAGGCAAACACTTTAGCGCCATGAATATTGGTGAATTCCCTGTTTTATGCTTACCTTTGCATGCTTCCAAAGAAGGATCCACAAGAAACATTCATATCAAACTCTTAGAGGCCTCCAGTAAAATTAATCGAAAATTACAATGTTTGTTTTCTTTCATTAACATACCATGTCTCAAAAATCATAAAAAAGTTCTTAGCATGAAACCCAAGTTCATTTCAGTGCTTCTCATAGAATTCTCTTCTATATAAAAATTTTATGGCTTGCTAGACCTATATATTTTTATCTTACAAAAGTAATAGCTATTATTCCAAAAAGACATAATCAGTAATTAAAGATCAAACATCAATCTATCAAACAAAAAAAAGGTATGCATTAAACAAATAGAAATAGAACTCATGGTGTAAATCCTGAACTCTTAATCCAGAGAATACCGGATGTGCATCCAGTACTGCTTCAATGTATTCAGTATGACACAAAACCTTCATAGCAAAGCATTAAGCAAAGTCATCCGCATTAAGAAACCAACGGGAAGATCAAAAACATAAATCTAAGTCACAAAAAGATTGAACCATTCTTACCACAATTCCCACAAGCCCCACAAAGAGAACCAAACATGGACAACATACATGTTAAGGCAATACATGACCGCAGAAAGACGGACCATATTATATGCAGAAAAACATCACATGATACCTGAGATGCCAACTCAAACGCTTGTCACAAAAAATAAAAATGTAAACAATCGTTGCTCGTAACAAAAATTTCATAGCAGTTCGAAAAATTGTTAAAGGTACCTCTTCAGGTGGTTTTCCCTCTGGAGATTTCTCAGGAACAAATTCAGCAAGCTGAGATGGATCATCAAAAGGATCATCCAAAATGTATGTATGCTTGATTCTGTTGTAAACCAAG
This sequence comes from Phalaenopsis hybrid cultivar, assembly GCA_002079205.1. Taxonomy (NCBI): domain Eukaryota; kingdom Viridiplantae; phylum Streptophyta; class Magnoliopsida; order Asparagales; family Orchidaceae; genus Phalaenopsis; species Phalaenopsis hybrid cultivar. Next base: position 88,964 of record JXCR01002366.1, read on the forward strand.
AACGAAGCTTAATGGTTAAAGAATCATCCAAAATGTATGCTTGAAATTATCAGAATATTACGAATCATTATTGCAAATAAAAGTACAATAAACATGCTATAACATTATGCTTATGAACAACCCTTATCATAGAGTAAGAAAAACCTTTAACGTTGACAAGCAACCCATTTTATTAACAAACTTTTTTAAAAGAAAGCCCAGATCCATATGTTAAAAGATAATAAATGAAAATGTATGAGGAATAGTGCAAATACAAATGCTAAGAGCCTCATAAATGGATAGTAACTAAAGCAGAGCTACAATGATTCCTTATCATAGAATTAAAAGCCCTTGAAGTTTAAAAACAGTTCTTTATGCTAACAAACGGAAGTGAAACGGAGCCAAAATCGGCAAATAAATTGCAAGAAATATGTGGGTAAAAGAAAAATAGGGCTAATTTTATTAATCTCCAAGTAAAAAAACAAGAAACATTAGTGATCTAAAATTTGAGAGGTTNATCTGAAATTATCAGAATATTACGAATCACTATTGCAAATAAAAGTACAATAAGCATACTATAACATTATGCTTATGAACAACCCTTATCATAGAGTAAGAAAAACCTTTAACGTTGAAAAGCAACCCATTTTATTAACAAACTTCTTTAAAAGAAAGCCCAGATCCATATGTTAAAAGATAATAAATGAAAATGTATGAAAAATAGTGCAAATACAAATGCTAAGAGCCTCATAAATGGATAGTAACTAAAGCAGAGCTATAATGATTCCTTATCATAGAATTAAAAGCCCTTGAAGTTTAAAAACAGTTCTTTATGTTAACAAACGGAAGTGAAACGGAGCCAAAATCGGCAACTAAATTGCAAGAAATATGTGGGTAAAACCAAAATAGGGCTAATTTTATTAATCTCCAAGTAAAAAAACAAGAAACATTAGTGATCTAAAATTTGAGAGGTTGACCGACTCTCCCAAATCGCGAGGCATTGCTAGGTACAAGAAGATTAAAAATAAAAAATAAAAAAATTTTTAGGAATCCAAAACGTGAAAGTAAACGTTAGGTGATTAGTCCTAATAAGACACCCCAAAAACACATCAAACTCCCCCAAAAACCCCCCTAATTCCTCTCCTTGTAAATGTGATTAGGGGCTTAATGGGCCTCACCCTGCGGCTGGAATCCTCCCTGAAGACATCCTATATACAGGTTTGTTGGGGATGATCTAAACAGGCAAAAGGTCAATTGCATGGCGGACCTCTCATAGAAGGCAATCCTACAAGAATCTCTGCCTGAAATGTCTTTGAACTATTGTATCAATCTCTGCACTTTGGAAGGAGGTGGAGGTGGTTGTTTGGAACTCTCGGTTATGATCAAAAGGTACCTCATAGTTGTGTCTTTAAGATCTTTCAAAAGCAATGAAGAAGTAAGAGTATTGATTCCAGTCTCCACCTGAATCTCCTTATACGCACCAAAGTGGTTTGAATTACCTTTTTGATATAGGAATGTGTTAACATACCAATCATGAATTGTACGGTGATCATATTACCAAGGCCGACCAAATAAAAAGTGATAAGCATCCATAGGAATTACATCACATAAAACCTGCTCTTGAAGCTTTCGATCAATAGAAAACGACACCATGCATTGCNCTCCTCTCCTTGTAAATGTGATTAGGGGCTTAATGGGCCCCACCCTGCGGCTGGAGTCCTCCCTGAAGATATCCTATATACAGGTTTGCTGGGGATGATCTAAACAGGCAAAAGGTCAATTGCATGGTGGACCTCTCATAGGAGGCAATCCTACAAGAATCTCTGCCTGAAATGTCTTTGAACTATTGTATCAATCTCTGCACTTTGGAAGGAGGTGCAGGTGGCTGTTCGAAACTCTTGGTTATGATCAAAAGGTACCTCATAGCGGTGTCTTTCAGATCTTTCAAAAGCAATGAAGAAGTAAAAGTATTGATTCCAGTCTCCACCTGAATCTCCTTATACGCACCAAAGTGGTTTGAATTATCTTTTTGATATAGGAATGTGTTAACATACCCATCATGAATTGTACGACGATCATATTACCTAGGCCGACCAAACAAAAAGTGATAAGCGTCCATAGGAATTACATCACATAAAACCTGCTCTTGAAGCTTTCGATCAATAGAAAACGACACCATGCATTGCCGATTGACTTTAATTTCAGCTTCCTTGAGCCAAGTGAGTTAGTATGAATAGAGATGAGTTTTAGAAGTTAGCCCAATCTTCTCCACCATGGTTGTTGCAACCACGTTCTCACAAATTCCACCATTGATGATAAAATTACAAATTTTGTCCCAAACTGTGCATCGAGTTCTAAAAATGTTACGTTGTAACCAATCTTTATTGGAAAAATGTTTGAGTCTTAGGAGATGTCTTATCACAAGTAATTTTCTCTCTTCCACCTATAGGATTTGGTCCCTCGTTGGGTTAGTANCCACCCTGCGGCTGGAATCCTCCCTGAAGATATCCTATATACAGGTTTGTTGGGGATGATCTAAACAGGCAAAACGTCAATTGCATGGTGGACCTCTCATAGCAGGCAATCCTACAAGAATATCTGCCTGAAATGTCTTTCAACTATTGTATCAATCTCTGCACTTTGGAAGGAGGTGCAGGTGACTGTTCGGAACTCTCGGTTATGATCAAAAGGTACCTCATAGCTATGTTTTTAAGATCTTTCAAAAGCAATGAAGAAGTAAAAGTATTGATTCCAATCTCCACCTGAATCTCCTTATACGCACCAAAGTGGTTTGAATTACCTCTTTGATATAGTAATGTGTTAACATACCCATCATGAATTGTACGGCGATCATATTACCAAGGCCGACCAAACAAAAAGTGATACGCGTCCATAGGAATTCCATCACATAAAACCTGCTCTTGAAGCTTTCGATCAATAGAACGACACCATGCATTGTCGATTGAATTTAATTTCAGCTTCCTTGAGCCAAGTGAGTTAGTATGAATAGAGATGAGTTTTAGAAGTTAGCCCAATCTTTTCCACCATGGTTGTTGCAACCACGTTCTCACAAATTCCACCGTCGATGATAAGATTACAAATTGTCCCAAACTGTGCATCGAGTTCTAAAAAATGTTATGTTATAACCAATCTTTATTGGAAAACTGTTCGAAACTTAGGAGATGTCTTATCACAAGTAATTTTCTCTCTTCCACCTATAGGATTTGGTCCCTCGTTGGGTTAGTATCTTTTTCTATCACATCATTTTTCTCTTGATCAAACTTCTCCACTAGAGGTGTGCTCAGCTCGTGTTCGGCTTGTTTATATTTCAAGCTTAAAAAGTGTGTTCGTGTTCAGCTCGTTTGTTTAACGAGTCGAACACGAGCTGTTCACGAACAAATAGTCATTTTAACAACCCTAATCATGTAGACATAAGACAATAAGGGTNCTCCACCGTCGATGATAAGATTACAAATTTTGTCCCAAACTGTGCATCAAGTTCTAAAAATTTTATGTTGTAACCAATCTTTATTGGAAAACTGTTCGAAACTTAGGAGATGTCTTATCACAAGTAATTTTCTCTCTTCCACCTATAGGATTTGGCCCCTCGTTGGGTTAGTATCTTTTTCTATCACATCTTTTTTCTTTTGATCAAACTTCTCCACTAGGGGTGTAAACGAGCCGAACACGAGCGAGCTTTGGCTCGTTTATATTTCGAGCTCAAAAAGTGTGTTCGTGTTTGGCTCGATTGTTTAACAAGTCGAACACCGAGCTGTTCACAAACAAAGAGTACTTTTAACAACTCTAATCATGTAGTCATAAGACAATAAGGGTTTGAGCAAGATTTAAAATTTATTATTTATATTAGAACATTATTTGAATCTAATTTAATAATTTTTATTTTATTTTCTTAATCAACATTTTAACTGATTATAAATCTTTGTAGCCTTGTAGTCAATTAGATTTTTTTAAAATACTACTTTATATATATATATATATNACATTCCTTTGCTGCCCCTTGTTGAAATACATGCTGGAGAGTGTTTTAAATGTTGGAAATTATGTTTTTGGGGCCTTTATCTTGCACTTCTTGCTGCCCTTTATTGAAATGCATGCTGGAAAATCATATTAAATGTTGGAAATTACGTTTTGGGGTCTTTAACTTGCACTCCTTTGCTGCCCCTTGTTGAAATACATGCTGGAGGGTGTTTTAAATGTTGAAAATCATGTTTTTGGGGTCTTTATCTTGCATTCCTTTGCTGCCCCTTGTTGAAATGCATGCTGGAGAGTGTTTTAAATGTTGGAAATTATGTTTTTGGGGTCTTTATCTTGTATTTCTTGCTGCCCCTTATTGAAATACATGATGGAAAATCATATTAAATGTTGGAAATTACATTTTGGGGTCTTTATCTTGCATTCCTTTGCTGCCCCTTGTTGAAATAGATGCTGGAGGGTGTTTTAAATGTTGGAAATCATGTTTTTGGGGCCTTTATCTTGCATTCCTTTGCTGCCCCTTATTGAAATACATGCTGGAGAGTATTTTAAATGTTGGAAATTATGTTTTTGGAGTCTTTATCTTGTACTTCTTGCTGCCCCTTATTGAAATACATGCTGGAAAATTATATTAAATGTTGGAAATTACATTTTGGGGCCATTATCTTGCACTCCTTTGCTGCCTCTTGTTGAAATACATGCTGGAGGGTGTTTTAAATGTTGGAAATCATGTTTTTGGGGCCTTTATCTTGCATTCCTTTGCTGCCCCCTTGTTGAAATACATGTTGGAGAGTGTTTTAAATGTTGGAAATTATGTTTTTGGGGTCTTTATCTTGTACTTCTTGCTGCCCTTTATTGAAATGCATGCTGGAAAATCATATTAAATGTTGAAAATTACATTTTGGGGCCTTTATCTTGCACTCCTTTGCTGCCCCTTGTTGAAATACATGCTGGATGGTGTTTTAAATGTTGAAAATCATGTTTTTGGGGCCTTTATCTTGCATTCCTTTGCTGCCCCTTGTTGAAATACATGCTGGAGAGTATTTTAAATGTTGGAAATTATGTTTTTGGGGTCTTTATCTTGTACTTCTTGCTGCCCCTTATTGAAATGCATGCTGGAAAATTATATTAAATGTTGGAAATTACATTTTGGGTCCTTTATCTTGCACTCCTTTGCTGCCCCTTGTTGAAATAACTGTAGGGGCTTGCCTCTATAGGGAACCAGGAACCCAGATAAAATAAACCCTATCTAATTTTTTATGTTAGATAGGGGAACTTGTTGGCCTTTTTATAAAAATATTTCGCAGACCAAATGGATGTCACAAATTGTTTAGTCTAGATGATTGAATCTCTATTACAAGTGATATATTTATTCTTCGGGATAAATGTATTGCTTGTAATATTGTATTAAATCATCTAAACTATTTAAAATGTGAGCTCGTTTGTCTCCCGTATTTTAAAAATTAAAATATTACTTCTTTCAAAAAGTTATATTATATTTAAATTATTTTCAAAAGCACAAAATCATCACTTTTTCAGACCACGAAAGTTGAACAATAAAACGGCCGACAAATTCTGGCGACTCCGCTCGGGATCGAACCCAGAATCTCTGGTTCCTCTCTCCATCTTTGATCAGGTGGTTACGTTTTCATACATCGGTGGTNCCCCTGCTCTGGTCTCCTCTATCCTAGGTACTCCACATGTGACTGTGCAAATAAGTGTTTCTTCACATTGGCGTACAATCGCTCACCTAAAGTTCCAAGTACTGTCCTCAAGTGTTCCATATGCTCTGTCGCCGTACGACTATAGACCTGGATGTCATAAAAAAATACAAAGAAGAACTTTCTGAGGTAAGAATAAGAAAGCATGTTCATGAGACTAAAACGTGGTCGGAGCATTAGTAAGGCTGAATGACATCATCAAAATCTCATAATGTCCTTCATGAGTCCTAAAAGCTATATTGTGCACATCAGCTAGCTTCATCCTGATTTGATGGTGTCCCAATTTCAGATCAATTTTTAGAAGATGACTACTCCAAAAAGTTCATCAAACAACTCATCAATCACCGGAATAAGAAACTTGTCATGTACAGTTTCCTTATTCATAGCTCTGTAATCCACACAATCTCCACCAAACATCTTTTTTATTCACCAATAGGATTGGATAGAAAAAAGGTCTCACACAGGGCTTGATAATCTCTGTCTCGATCATCTCCCTAATCAACCTCTCTATCTCATCCTTCTGAATCGGGGTACCGATATGGTCTGGCACTGACAGGCGGAACCCCTTCCTTAATGTAATGGCATACTCGTGCTTCCTCGATAGCGATAACATGTCAGACTGCTAAAAGATGTCAGAAAATTACTACAGAAACTACTGAACATACTAGGGGAACTCTACTGTCTTTGGATCCTAAATCTCCTCTAGACATTGCAAATCCACCAAATAGCCTAATCTTGCTCCCTGTGTTGTCTTGACTATGGTTTTGAGTGAAACCATGGTTCTAGCATAGGCTCGCATCCCCTCTCAGCACCACCTTCTTCCCATCCACCCTAATCTCCATAGTCAGGAATTTCCAATTAACCCTCGTCTCTCTGATTGTCTGTAGCCACTTCATCCCCAAAATCACATCAATACTTCCCAACTCCAAGGGAAGGTAGCCTCCACCACTTGTATGTCCTATAGTGTCAACACCAATCCCCTGCAAATTTCTAGACTTCTCTCCACCTTCCTTGTCCCCACCATGACCCCAAAACTTCTTGTATCTACAAACTTCAATCCCAACTAGTCCACAACCCGATTTGAGATGAAGTTGTAAGTGGCACCACAATCCACCAACACCACTACAAACTACTCCCTGATTTGTCCCCTCACATTCACGATGTGATTTGAAACAAATCCCAACATTAAGTTGAGATGCACCTCTGCTAAATAAAGGTACAAGTGCTCCTCTCCCTCCACTGCTTCTTCCTCCAGCTCCTCACTATACGCCTCCCCATCACAAACTGAAAGGACCTATAGCATGTAATCCTTGCATCGGTGGACTGGTACATCCTTCTCATCATATCTAAAATATAATCTCATTGCTCTTTATCCTACCACTCTGCCTCCGGGAGACGCATGAAATTGATCATTGGATGGGCCCTCATAGTCCTCTTCTTCAATGCCTCACTCTAAAATGAAACAGTCTGAGGTACTTATGTGAAATCCTTCCATGCTTCTGCTAGCCCTCTCCATCTGGTTTATAACTTCCACCATCATCTCCCCCAAGCCCCGCGGCCTCAACAGTGGAAGGGTTGTATGTATGTTGGGCTTTAGACCCTTCATGAAACTCAACTCCAATATTGCTTCAAAAACCCTCCTCAGTCATCCCAATAATAACTCAAATATCTCTCTACTCTTATAAACCCTTGTGTAAGACTCCTTGAATGACTCATAAACATTCCAACAAGCAATCCTTGAATTCCACCCACGAACGGACTGGATATCAAGCATCCTTCCACTAAAATCATGCTAGAGTTTTCCCCTTCAAGCATAACTCTGCAGTCATGAGCTTCTCCTCCTCATTTAGCCCATTCACTGTGAAATATCGCTTCACCCTTGAAATATGCATTTTTCATTAATAAAGACAAAAAGTTTACAAAAAAGTACAAAAGGAGAACCGAGCCAGACAAAATACGGGCCCAAACAAAATCGACAAAAGAAAAAATAAAATGCAAACTATCAACATTCCTAACAAAAAAGCTATCATATATAGGCACTTAGGCACAAGTATGAGCAATTGTATTCTTCTTTCCATCTAGAATAAAACTTGTTAGAACAAAGTTAAAAGTGAAATATCACTCCACCCGGTACACCCACCGATGTGCACATTCCTCCTCGAAGATCAGACATCATAACCCTAGCATCTCCATCCTAATTTCCCCTCCCTCAGGTGGTTCCTCCCATACGGTAAAAATCCCTCTACTCGTAGTCATACCCCATCCGGACTTTTCTTCTTCCTTCTTCGTACTCTTCCATACCCCTTGCACAACTTATTCTTCTTGTTTCGACCCAACCCCCTCCCTCAAAAATCCCTAATTCAACCCCCATCGAAACCCTAAGAGGAGGTTCTTGATGGCGGATGCTTTCCTCCTCATGTTCCTCTCGTCCAATCTCTTTTGCTTTAGCTTTAGCCAAGGATTCTCCGGTCAAACCTTGGTTAGGGTTTGCAATTTCAACCGCCAACGGGATTTTGGATTGCATCTCAATAATTCTCCTCATCATCTCCTTCAAGCCTTCAAATCAATTTTCCATGGAGGAAAACTTTCCTTATATGGTTGAGAACCTTCCACCATCCCAGTTTTAATTTGTCCTACTTCCAATCTGTCTTCTAAAGCATTAACGTTTTTTTTATGCCATCTCTCTAAAATCTTGCTATAATATCAATTTGAAACGAATTGGAGCCAAAAGCAATGAACAAATTGCAAAAAATATATGAGAAAACTCAAGTTAGAGCTAATTTGATTAATCTTCAAGCAAACAAACTAGATACAATGGGTGATCTACAATTCGAGACATAGATCGGCTCTCCATAATCCCTAGACACCATAAGGAATAAGAAGACAAACAAAATGCATGAATCTAAAATATTAAAGCAAACCCTAGGTGATTAGCCCTAATAAAACACCCCCAAAACACACNGGCTTCTTAATGAGCCGAACACGAGCTGTTCGCGAACAGCGAGCCGTTTTGACAGCCCTATTCTCCACCAATAAAATAATGTGCAAATTAGGACAAGTCGAGGCTATGTGATCAAACACATGACATTTGAAGCATTGTATAGCAGATGTAATTCCTTCCCTCATTGTAATAGCACTCCCCCGCGGCTAGAAAACATTTTTGTTGCTACTGATTGAGAGCAAAAAGAACCACAAAAAAATGCAAGGACAACAAATTGTTAGAAATTTCTGGGCAAGAATTGGAATCAAGATACCCAAGATGGAAGATTATCAACATCCATGGTTGGACAGAAGAAACCCACGGCTGGACAGCAGATAAAATGTTGTCATAGTAGAAAAAATTGGCAGAAATCAACAAATAGGGATTGCAAAGAGACAGAAGATAGAGTTTTGTTCTCTAATTCTAAACAAGTTTTGTTTGCAAATTCTGGACCGAAATCCAAAAAATGAGAAATTCAACAAAATGAAAAAAAATTGATGAAATGTGCAAGAACTCGGAGAAGGAAGAGAAGAGAAATGTAAGGACCATGCTCTGATACAAAGATGATACCAGAAACAAGACAAAACAGGCATCTATAGTCTTAAAATTCAAAAAAGAAAGAAACATGCACCAAGCAATCCTTGAATTCCACCCACGAACGAATCGGATATCAAGCATCCTTCCACTAAAATCATGCAAGAGTTTTCCCCTTCAAGCATAACTCAGCGGTCACGAGCTTCTCCTCCTCATTTAGCCCATTCACTGTGAAATATCGCTCCACCCTTCAAATATGCATTTTTGCATTAATAAAACCCAAAAATTTACAAAAAAGTACAAAAGGAGAACCGAGCCAGACAAAATAGGGCCCAAACAAAATCGACAAAAGAAAAAAGAAAATGCAAACTATCAACATTCCTAACAAAAAAGCTATCATATATAGGCACTTCGGCACAAGTATGAGCAATTGTATTCTTCTTTCCATCTAGAATAAAAATTGTTAGAACAAAGTTGGAAAGTAAAATATCACTCCACCCGGTTCACCCAACAATGTGCATCTTCCTCCTCGAAGATCAGCATCTTCAACATCCTAACCCTAGCATCTCCACCCTAATTTTCCCTCCCTCAGGTGGTTCCTCCCATACGTTAAAAATCCCTCTACTGATAGTCATACCCCATCCAGACTTTTCTTCTTCCTTCTTCGTACTCTTCCATACCCCTTGCACAGCTTATTCTTCTAGTTTCGACCCAACCTCCTCCCTCAGAAATCCCTAATTCAACCCCCATCAGAACCCTAAGAGGAGGTTCTTGATGGCGGATGCTTTCCTCCTCATGTTCTTCTCGTCCAATCTCTTTCGCTTTAGCTTTAGCCAAGGATTCTCCGGTCAAACCTTGGTTAGGGTTTGCAATTTCAACCGCCAACGGGATTTTGGATTGCATCTCAATAATTCTCCTCATCATCTCCTTCAAGCCTTCAAATCAATTTTCCATGGAGGAAAACTTTCCTTATATGGTTGAGAACCTTTCCACCATCCCAGTTTTAATTTGTCCTACTTCCAATCTGTCTTCTAAAGGATTAACGTTTCTTTATGCCATCTCTCCAAAATCTTGCAATAATATCAATTTGAAACGAATTGGAGCCAAAAGCAATGAACAAATTGCAAGAAATATATGAGAAAACTCAAGTTAGGGCTAATTTGATTAATCTTCAAGCAAATAAACTAGATACAATGGGTGATCTACAATTCGAGAGATAGATCGACTCTCCACAATTCCTAGACACCGTAAGGAATAAGAAGCAAACAAAAATGCATGAATCTAAAATATTGAAGCAAATCCTAGGTGATTAGCCCTAATAAAACACCCCCAAAACACACGCATACATTCCACCAACCCCACCCCCCAAACCATACTCTACCCTAATTCATCTCCTCTCATACATGATTAAGGGCTTAAAGAAAACCAAGGGTGGAAAGTTTGTAGGACCTGATGATATCCCAATTGAAGTGTGGAAATATTTGGGANCAGGCAATGACAACAGTAGCCGATGGCGACACTGTTAATAGCAAGCGACTGGCGATGGTAACAGTGGTTGCTTACTGCAAGCAATGACAAACAGTAGCCAACAGCGACAACCAACGACAATGAGGGGTAGGCAGCGACACCAACAAGCTATAGTTTATAGTGCATTTGAAAATCTCCCAAATCTAATGAAGTTAGAATACAACAATTTTGAAATGCAGGATAAATTCTAAATTCATCAAAATTTTACATTGCATTACATTTCCATCAAACGAAATGTAAGAATTTATAAATCCCCTCCATTTAATTTACTTTTACATCATTAATGCATGGAACCAAACGTGAATAAGAAGAGATAGAACCGATATTGATTGTTTTTTTTTCCGGAGCTTCTTTTAGAGTTGAAAACAAGAAATGTAATCATCCATAAAAGAACGAATAGGCGGAGATGATAGAAGTTAAAACCAATGGAGAGTTCAAGCATTGCTCAAGATGAAAGCTAATGACATACTAGACAAATGTGACCTGGATGTCAAATGGTACAAAGTGTTTGGTAATGTATCATAGACAGACCACATGTATAAGACAATTCTCACTTCATTCTCATAAAAGTTATCATATAGTGATAACAAAACCATTTCTCACTCTATTCTAATAGAAAAACTATTTTGAAGCCATGAAGTGAGGCGAATAAGAATTAAAACATCAATTCATGTTACAATCACCGCTAAGAAGTCAATAAAATACTGATAAACTTCCAATACCAAAACAAAAAGCTAATGCAGAAAACGAAGCAGCATCATATGTTGGAAGGCCTAACAAATAATGTCCGAGTGGATCAGTCTTTGAAAATAAATGAATCAGACTAAAGCTATCTAATAAAAAAGACGTTTATTGGCTGCAAGAAGCTCCAGCCAATGCAGGCTTTGAGAAAAGGTCTCGGGAATAAAATACAGACGTAATTGGCTCAAAGAAGCACCCAACAACGCAGGCTTTGGGAAAGGTTCAAGCATCCTTACCCCTACAATGCAGAAAGATTAATTTTGTTTCTCAAGCACATGACTTCTAGATCAAAATTGAGGTAAGTTAACCACAGCTTCAGGCATAGCCCGTTATTCTTATTAAGGCTATCTGATAAAAAGGTGAAAAACATTCGAGAAAATAATAAGTATGCAGTTTTTTAAGTAGGAAGATTTACATACATACCACTTAATTCCTATGTATTTACATATCTAACAATCTAAACTTTAATTTTTACATATATGCCACCATGTCTATGCATGAAAAGATGCATTTCAATTTTTAAAAGTTAAAATATTGGTACTTTTGAAGTGTAAAAATTTGAGAAAATTCTAGAAGAAATCTGAGAAGATCTTGGAGGATTTGATTGAGATAACTTAGAAAACTCTTGATTAATTTATTCCTTTCCTATTCTAAATTACTTTATTTTTTATTTCAGAATATTTCCTTTCCTAATTTAGGTTAAATACATATTTGATAAAGTTATAAGTTAGGAGAGAATGTTTCCCCTACGTATATATGTACTCTACATGTGAATAATAGTATCAAGAGAATTATTCATCTCCAAACTTATTTTATGCATAGTATTAGAGACATGGGAAACAAACCATATATTTTTTCAACTTCCCGGTAGCCACTGCTCTTCTTGCAGGGCCTATGTCGAAGCTTCTCCCTGTAACCCCCAGAGCCGATGCTCTTCCTAGACCCCCCCTATAGGTCAACCTGATCCCTGCTTCATTCCTCACCATAACCTGTGCAAGCAGAGTCGTGGGTCTGTCAGTGGTCCAAGCAGAGTCGTGAATATATAGTTGGTTTCCTGCAGGGCTGTTGGATTGCGTGGTTGCTCATCTGATTGGAAGTCGCATTGGAACTGATCAGAGCAAGCAGAGTCCTGGATATTGAAAAGGATCGCAACAAGCAGTTCCGGTTGCCGCTCCCTAACTGTTGCTGGCTTCAAAAGGATCACAGCAAGGACCTTTTCTGAGCAAGCAGAAACAGTTGTTGTTCCCACCTATTGCCTACCTCTAACGGTTGATATCCTACAACACGTACAACCCGGCGAACAGCTTCCTGAATTCCTTCCTCTTTCAAAACTTCAACTCTAAGCGGGCATAGAGCCTAAACATGATTCCAGAGCTTAATTCTCAATTAGAGACAAGGGATTCTGCCACGCGACTACTGAGCTCTCTAATTTTATCACAAATCATAAATTAAATGGCCATAATTTTCTTTAATAGCACCAATCCGTATTTACATATATTTGTGAGAAAGAGAAAGAGAAACATTTCACGTGAGATGACACAGATCATGAGATCACTGGCCCCAACCACTGTACATAGAAGAATCGAGACCATATGATTATTTTTTGGCAAGTCAATTCAATGATCACTGAAGTGGGAGAAAATTTTTTGCTCTACAAAACTGCCAAAGAAATTTGGGAGAATGCAAAAGTAACATATTCCAGCACTGAAAAAACTGCGGAATTATTTAAGATCGAAATCAAGGTTCATGGCTTTCATCAAGGAGAACTAAGTGTCACCCAATACTTCAACACTTTGACAAAATATTGGTTACAATTAAATATATTTGAGACACGTGTGGAAATGTTCACATGATGCCGTGATGTTTAAATCCATCATCAAGAAGAAGAGAATCGTCAAATTCTTAGTTGGACTAACTCAAGAATTGGATGAAGTGAGAAAGAGGATCATGGGAAATTCCAATGCAACATTCAAATCTTCCAAAACTTCCATGGCATGATTCAAACTCAATTCTAATGCAACATTCAAATCCTTAAAACTCATAATGCAAAGAAATACTTCAACTCCATCATTGGATCATATCTTTCAAAAAAATGAATTATCCATATGAGTTCATGTACTGATAACCCACAATAAAATTTGAGATAGCTAAAAGAAAGAACAAGCATCTCCTTGAGATATCAAACTCAATTATGATGATCTATCAAGTTTCTAAACATTTTTGGGAGAAAGCAGTTATTACTACAGGATACATTATCAATTAAATGCATAGCCGGATATTTAACTTCAAAGCACCTCTTCATATTTTGATGGTTACTAATCCTCATATCCAAGTTTTCTTTTCTACTATCCCACTCAAAATATTTGGGTTCATATCCTTTGTTCACATCCACTCCCATAATCACACAAAACTTGACCTACAATTATCAAATATAATTTTTTTGGGCATGCCACCAACAAAAGGGGTATAAGTGCTATTCTCCTATTACAAAAAAAATACTACAATTTTATGGATATTACATCTTTTGAAAATCAATCATACTAACTCGAATTTGATATTCAGGGGGAGAGTGCACATGAACATAAATTTTGGGATGTACTTGAAGACACTTACATGGCCTCACTACCTACTTCATCTAGCCCTCCTATCAAGATTGAGAATGCTCAACCAACACAGTATGAAGTGCAGAACAAAAAAATTCATGTAGATACAAGGAAGAAAAACCTTAAGTAGGTAGAAGACAACTTGCAAGGACAAAACAGCTCAAACCAAAACCCGATTCACATTCACCTGAAATTTTGTGTGTCTAGTACTCATGAGTTATCCCCTTCCTCTTTTCATATTGGCGACAGGAAAAGCTGCATTAGATATTCAATTTAGAAGTACGCAGCCTATATAAAGCAATCCACATCTGATAGAGTGTTTATATCTAACCTTGATAGTGTGCAGTTCCTAAATCAATTTATGATGCTCTTGAAAATTCAGAATGGAAGAAAGCAATGGAAGAGGATATTCGAGCACTACAGCATAATGACATGAATTTTAACTGAACCACCTAAGGATAAGAAGACGGTTGCAAGTGGGCATTCAACATCAAATACAATCTTGATGAGAGTATTGAGGGATTCAAAATCAAACTTATTGCAAAAGATTTTATGTAAGCCTATGGGATTGATTATCAGGGAAACTTCACGTCAGTTGCCAAACTAAATACTATCAGAGTTCTCTTTTCAGTAGCAGTTAACAAGGAATGGAGACTGCATCAACTTGACATAAGAAATATCTTCCCTGAATAGAAATCTAGAAGTGTAGGTTGAAATAACACCAAGAATTGAGAATGATTCTGAAAAACACCTAATATGCAAATCGAGGAAGTTTCTCTATGGGCTTAAGTGATCGCCAATAACGAGGTTTTAAAGATTCATTAAAAAAATAAAATCTAATTAATATTCTCAAAATCAAGTTGATCACATTGTTCATAAAACTAGGGTTGTCAAAACGGCTCGTTCGTGAACAGCTCGTGTTCTTCTGATTAAGAAGCTCGTGTTTAATTCATTCGCTAAGTTAACGAGCCGAACACAAACATTTTTTTTGTGTTCGATATATAAACGAGTCGAACACAAACAAAGATTTGTTCATTCGTGTTCGGCTCATTTTGATTGGAAATACTATTCATCAATTATGTATGTGTGTGACCCTAAACCCTAAATATATATATATATATATATTATTTTTTATTTTTTTTGAACGCAATGCTTTCAATGCTTGGTAAATTCCAAATGCTCCCATAAGCTTTTATTTGCTCTAACATTTTCTGATTTGCTAACATTTTCTGATTGCTAATAAATGCTCACATAACCTTTTATATGATTTGATAATCTGGAAAGGACTTGAGCATTTGANAGAAGTTTTAATATAAACAATAAGATTTAAATTTGGCCCCAACCCTTATCATCCTACGACTGTGTGATTAAGGTTGTCAAAACGACTCTTTGTTTGTGAACAACTCATGTTCAGCTCGTTAAGAAAATGAGTCCAACATGAACACACTTTTTTTGTTCGAAATATAAATGAGCCGAGCACGAACAGTGATATTTTTTAACGAGCCGAGCACAAGCTGAGCCTGGGCTCGCTAGTGTTCGGCTCGTTTACGCCCCTATATAAAACACACAAAAAAAGATAAGATTGTTGCACTGATTGTATGTGTGGATTGACCACAACTTCTGTATTTATCAGTCTTCCTTGCTGCCCCTCCAGTTGATATTGATGGTATTCGTGAATCTGTTTCTGGGTGTCTTTACTTTATGGAAACAACATTATCTCAGGTGTCATTATTCTTACTTCTGCAGCTATAGGTTTGTTTTTTTACCCAATATGAGAAGCAACATCTGTTGTTGAGTGGTTGATATGATTCTTCCTGATGATGATAACATAAAATTTCTTAAAATAAAAAAAAACTTTTGAACGTAAACTTTGAAATTATGGACCTAAAAACATGGGACATTTTTTAGGTATGGAGACAACAAGGTCTAGCAAAAGGTATTGTTATATCACAGAGGAAATACATCCTAGATCTACTAAAGAAAACAGGGATGATTAGATGCAATCATGTTGATACTCTAATGCAATCCAATAATTCTAATAGAGAAGAAGAAAACATATTTTTGAATAAGAGAAAATACCAAAAATTAGTAGTAAAACTCATTTATCTATCATCTAATTGGCCAGTTATTCCATACTTTGTTGGTATTGTGAGCAAACAAATGAATAGCCCAACTGAAGAGTATTTGGAGGCAGTATATAGGATTCTGAGATTTCTCAAAAAGACTCCTAACTATGGATTAATTTTTAAGAAAACCAGAAACCAATAGATGGAAGTTCATATTGATGCCAGTTGGGTTGGGGAACTCATTAACAAAAGATCCACCACATGTTACTGCTCATATGTATGGGAAAAGCTGATTAGATGGAAAAATAAAAAGAAAAATGTCATTTCTAGTAGTGCAGAATTAGAGTAAAGGGCATTTGTCTTGGGAATTTATGAAAGAATCTGGATTTAGAAATTATTAAAATAACTGGGATGTACCTCCAATAGGCCTATACAGATGTTTTGGGAAAGTCAAGTAACTATCACTATTGTCAAGAATCCTATGCATTACGACAAGACCAACCATATTGATGTTGACATCCACTTTATCTTTGAAAAAGTTAACGAGGGAATTATACAACTAAGCTACATCTAGACAAATCAATAAGTTGATGATATTGATGATGTCTTCACCAAAGCTCTTCCTTTAAGCACCTTCTCAGAGTTCAATATCAAGCTTGGTCTCTACAGCATCTATGACCCAAACTGAGGAGGAGTGTGGAAATTTGAGAAGATCTTGGAGGAATTGATTGGGATAACTTAGGAAACTATTGATTAATCCTATTCAATGTTATTTTATTTTTTATTTCAGAATACTTCCTTTACTAATTCAGGTTAGATATATTGGTAAGTTTTTAAATTAGAAGAGATTGTTTTCCCATATATATATGTTTGTGTGTGTGCCCTGCCTATGAATAATAGTATCAAGAGAATTATTCCACTACAAACCTATTTTCTATAATGTGTTATGAAAGAATTGAGTGATGTAAATGTAAAAAGTAAAGTTTAGGCATTAGATACTTAATAAATAAGAATTGGGCGGCATTTATACCCTTTTAAATATTATTCACCAAGGTGTACATTAACAAGTTCTGAAACATCATAAATCTATTTAGCCACTGCAGTCGAAGGATCCCTACAATACAATCACCAAAGATACAACCTGTACAGGCATCCATCACACAACTAGTGGGTTACTAGAGTAGGTACTCACAATAGATTTCCGTCGAAAATGCAGTTCCTGTAAAAAGGAAAATCAAATAATTAAAAAAGGTTTACCAAAGAAAAAAAAATGTTTTGAAAAGGAGCAAAAGCTGATTAAAGAAGCAAATTTTGTCAAAAATTATTTCAAACGAAACATATTGATATTTGCTATAAAAAATAACTTTCAAAAACCATTTCACAATGCCAAAAAAGCTAGTTATATCCCTAAACAATAACAAAGGGATGTCAAATCTCTTTAGAGTCAATCAAGAATCAGAAATAATAATTTTTAAACCCTGCAAGAAAAGTAGGCCCACAGGCATTAGGTTTGTTCGAATATCAAGAAACATCAGTGACTAAATTAGCAGCTTTCAATAAATAAAACGCAGGATATAAATGCAAATTTCTATCAGCAATAAAAATGTTTTCCTCCTAGTAAATCTCAAGATTTTATAAAAGTCCAAGTCATACACATGCACATTGTCTTGCCCATTGCTTATGAAATTTTCAAATATGGACTGAATAAATTGGTCTATTCAACATTTCATAGCAGGCATACATTTTAGGATCATTATGCCAAAGACATAAAGATGTTGTACGTAAGGAAAGCTTTGCTACATAAAAGAAATTAGTAAGCATACCTGTGATGCAAATGCTTAAGATTTAAATCTTGTATACTGTGCATACCCAACAAAATTTAATGCAGGTTTATTTAACTATCCTCAAAAAAAATAGGAACCCGATTTCTCTTTTTCTTTGTGTCGAGATATGAACCAAATGCCTCCACATTGGATATCAAAGGCAATGTCATTAGGGTCTGTGTGGGGCAGCTACAACTAATACAACTTATCCAGATAACAGCTTATCCTGATAAACTATTAATCAGCAGTTTATCCTAAAAAACAAGTTGACTGTTTGGTTTGTGCATTTGGAAAATAGGTGGTTTGCAGTTATTTCTGGATAAATTACCATTTTGCCCCTGATCTGGATAAGCTGGTTTGGTTTGTGCATTTCAAAAACAATTGATTTGCAGCTTTTTCTGGATAAATGACCATTCTAACACTGCGCAGTGTTGCTGTTTGCAACAAAACTGTAACAGCTACACATTTGACAATTGAGAACCCAAAAAATCACTTCATAACAATACAAAAAAAGGATATACACCTCACTTAAGAGCGAGTATCAAGAAATAAAATATTAAAATTATAATTAGAAGAATGATAATATTCATTTTAAAATGTAAAAGCATGTCATGAGCAACGTTCTCTGGTTACAACACCGTCGAACCCCGAGCAACATTGTTTGGTTGAGATACCGTCGAACCTCAAGCGACGTTCTCCGGTTGGGATACCGTCGAATCCCAATCAACGTTGTCCGATCCAGATACCGTAGAATCGGCATAACTGTCTGCCCGCCTGAAGAACTTACTGTCGTCCGGTCCGCCTGCCCACCGCGGGCACCTGTAGAACTGCCGCCAGTAGCTATGTGACTTGCGCGACATGAACAACAAAGAAGGCAATCCGCTGCGACATAACACTCGCCCAGAGTTCCCCAAAAAGTTGTAGCTCATCTTGCTACATTTATTCAAGAGAGAACACGTCATTCATAAAATTAGATGAAATAAATAAAAAAAATGTGGAATTTAAAAATAAGAAACCGTATAAAATAAAGAAACGAAAATCTGATTAAAAAAAAACAGACATAAGTACTCAAAGCGCCCATAAGATCGAAAGTGTCATCATGTATCTCAGAAGCCTACGAACAAAATAAAACAGAAAATATACCGTGAAATTTTCAAATCAAAAAATATACCAAACATAAATATACTTAGTATAAAAAAAAAAATAGTAGGTGTACGCCTCAAGGAAGTAACTAAACCAACCAACGAGATTGTCACAACAAACAGATAGTAGACCTTATAAAAAAATAAGTTTTTGGTTGTCTTTAACCCACGTAAGACTAACGTCTAGTGGCACATGTGCTTATCATCACAAAAAACCATTCAATAGATCATCATATACCGATGCACCGACAAGAAGATAGGACCTCAGTGCCTTTATTAGGATTTAACATGCAACACCAATGGGTAACCCATGACATGTGTCACACGTGCATATCACCAAGAAAGTCTATTCTTATGGATTTTCATATACTGAAACACCAAAAATAGAAGAGGATCTTGATTTCCTTTATTAGAATTTCACATGCAACACTAAAACGACGACGAATTGACCGTCCAGAAGAACTCATACGGTCATATGTTTTATCATTGACCTCACAAAACCACAAAAAAAGAAACAAAATAAAAAAGATAACATCAAAGCCCCTTAAACATGTTAATATCATAAAATCAAAATTTACAATGAAACATACAATGTAAAACAACATCTAGTCTGCAATATAAAGAAGATTGGGTCAATCAGCAGCCACATATAGCATTTGTGATATGCTCTCTCAAAGCAAACATCTCCTCCGCACCTTTGTCATCCTGAGTATCAAATTCGAGCGACTCCATCACAACCTCCAGTATAGGCTGCCCAACCTGGAATTCGAATGCTTCAGGCGGGATATGCATCTCGTTATCGTCAGTCATACTTAAGTTCGTATCTGACTAAGAGGGATGTTGTTTAATGAAATTGTGAAGCGTCATAGTTGCCACCACAATATGTACTTGTTTAGGAAATGGGTAAGTCGGCATATCGCATCTGATGACCAATTTTTTCTTTCAAATCTCAAATGTTCTTTAAATCACCCCGCGTAAAGAAAAATGACGTTTGTTGAACATTTCATTTCTACCACGGGCGATGCCACTTGATCTCTCAAAATCAGGAATGTGGTATTTGTTGTCTGTAAATGACTTTAGATATACCACGGGCGATGCCACTTGATCTCTCAAAATCAGGAATGTGGTATTTGTTGTCTGTAAATGACTTTAGATACCCCCTCTATAAGGGATATCCAACATCCACCAAATAATATTTACATGTTACGAATGACACTATTAGTGACTATTAATAACAAAAACTAATAGATTAAAAAAATTAAACTAACCTGGAGGCAGGTGAGGGAAACACTGTCTACTATTCCTCTTTGCATAAGCAAAAAACGACAGTCAAGTGTTGTCCCTTCTCATCCAACCATCACAAACGTGAAACACATGTTGAAGTCATAGACAGGCATCACATTTAGGGTAGTTGAACTACACCGACCAAAATACGCCACATTTTCATGGTTGGATAGTCCGGCATCCACACGTGTACTGTCAATTCCCACAATATAGTTCTGTTTAGATTTGTTAGAGATGTCAATCCTAGCACACTAATTACATTCGGAAGTAAACATAATGTGCCAATAAAAACAATATTGAAAAATGACATGAAACGCGGGTTAATAGCAATTTTTTTCTAGAATTGTACCGAATGATGGATCCTCTGACTTAATTATATGGGACGCTAAGCTAACTAGTGCTTTCAGACCTTCGGAGATGTATTGGCTTATTGTCTCTGAGGAATGTTGGAATCACTTCATAGCTCCTCTAATTGATTCGTTCTGAGACAGAATGTACAGTGTTATTGCCAACATCTCCCATGTAATCGTTCTGGAAAAACCTTGGAGGTTGTGGCTGTGTTGACCTCAATTTTCGTGAGGTCTAGTATTTCTCGTAGGAATTAGGATCTAGCCTTAGGGGTCTTCCTGCGACTATCTTAGCACCTTAGAAGTGGTGTCCGTCTCGTTTTAGTTTGACTTATTTCCGTCCTCTTTTGGAGTTCCGCGTGTGCGGTATCGATTTCTAACATTTAGAAGGATGAAACCGACATGAGGAAACCCAAAACTGATTCCTATAAGACATTTCCGAGCCTTAGGGTGGCCTTCTGCACAATTCGCACTCCTGCGCGCACCGGCTTCGCAATTCGGAGAGTCGACGTAGTCGATCGCCGCAATTCACATTGCCTCCGTTGTTACTTGTCAAATGCTCGAGTAAACCTTTTGGTACGATCGATCGCGGGTCAATATTTTGTGAAATTTGAATTTTGACGTGTTTTGACCCGATTGTCGACTAAGTCGTCCGAGCGACCCCGGATGACGAAACGGACTGCGCCAACGCTTCCGGAACGTCGATTTTGCCCGGAGAGGACACCCATTTTGTCGCGTCGTCGCGCGCGAATAAATCGTTTTAATATAT